>JAQGBT010001428.1:0-32249 GCA_034698585.1 Disparrhopalites patrizii | reverse complement strand
GTAGTAGTTTCCCAAATCATTAGTACATTTTTAATAATTTGCAATGAAATTTCATGAAATCACTTTTTTCATTATCACCATTGCGTGATAATGAAATAATCTTATACTTTCGTCCCATCTTTTGAATACGTTAACACCATTTCCAAAGGTCAAATGAAATTTTAATTTCGGTTTCAACATAATTTTCAGGCTTTGGGCAAAACGTAATTTCAAACTTGCCGCGTAAAACAGGACGAAAATGGAGAGGGAGGAGGTACATATAATCGACGGTGCTGGACACTTTATAGGAATACGTGTAGCCGCGTTCTGTCGACGTTATAGGGAGGAGGTGACGTGTGCAGTGCACACTGGGCACGGGTTCACTCTTCCCTACTAAACGTTTCTCGTACGTCTTCTCATTCTCTTAAGATAAACTGAATTCAATGGAGGTTTTTTGAAATAAATTGGACAACTATTTGGCAACTGGCAACATAATATTTTCCCAAGCTATATCTCATCTTAACTGTGATTTTACAAAAATTTAGTTACACTTTCTGACAATTCGTAATCGCCTATAATCGACGGGCGAACCAACGTACATATTTACATGCAGTTTTGCTCTCATTGTTCACATTTTAATTATTTCGGACTATTTTTTCTAAATTTTTGAATTTCGTTTTCTTTTCATCAATAATTGAGAAAAATCTATTTTTAATCACACATTTTCGGCCATTGTTGGCCGAGAAATGTGATTTTCGAAAATTCAAAGAAAATAATTCGAGATATTGTGCTTCGCTGTTTTAAAACAAATTGCAACAAAATCGGCCAACCCGTTACGCCAGGAGAGGCGAAGAGGATTTCACATGTATGTTCGCCGTTTTTGCACGCGTTGGCGAAAAAACTGGCATGCAGGATATATCAGGCGTCCTTGTCTATGCAAATGAAATCACTTTCAACTCTATCCGGTTTTGACCATTTTGGACCTTCCTATCTATTACTGAAATTCTTACTCACAATGAAAATGAAAACACAAAATGGTTTTAAATTCACCACTGTCAGTCCTGAAATACTATGACTATAGCTAATTAGAATAATGACAAATTAAAATCACTGTCAAAGATCATTGTCATCAAGATTTTCAAAGCACCGCGAACCTGTATAATTTCACAATAATAATTAACGTAAAAACAAAAAAGTCCATTGTCCATCGTCCCAACAACATTTTGCGCAATGTGTGTATTCCTCAATTTTCAACAGATAAACTTGGAATCAAAAATCTTGCCGGCAATCTGAAGTCTCAGCTCTCAGCTACAAGTTCGGACACGTTCTGACTTCGATTTGTCCTTATAGGTACAGAAGATATCTTCATTGTAAAGTGCATTAAAGTTCGTACACAATTAAGGTAACTCTTAATTCTATATAATTTGATGCAATTATAACCTATAAATCTGATTTTTTGGTATTTGGATTTACCGTACCCGTCATACACTGCCACAACAGGTGTGTCTAATGTCGATTTAGCGCGTCAAAAAAGGATATACATAGATAGGTCGAACAAAAAGTTCGCAAAAAGGGCGGAAGATCGAATAATAATTTAATTGTGACAAATTACGATTACTAAACGACAAATGGGTGTAAATTATAAACAGCGTTAAAATGTGGGGTAACAGTGTTAACTAAAAAAAATATAGATATTCAACAGAGTGAGAAGAGGCTTGCGTGCACTGTAGATGAACTGGAGGCATAGTTTACTATTCTTTGATTGACGGGCTTTGGCCGGTTTGATAGGGAGTTTCCAGGCCGCTATTTGGAAGGAAGTGAAAGGGAACGGAGCTATCCGGTCCCGGACACTGGGATTGGCTGTTTAGTCTTTTTCAATCCGGAGGGACGTTAGACGATTTCCAGGAATCCATGACACGGAGTGTTTGGGTAAAAAATGATGGATATTAATGATCTTGTTAGTCTCTTACGATGGCGTGTCGTTTGATTTATTGTTGAGAATTTGTTAGTTACTGTTCATGTTGGACTTCTATTTTACAGCTTTAGTTCTTCCAATATTCACTCTGATTTGTGTGTCAAAAGCAAAATGGTGTCAACTATGAATGACATTATCAACAGTCTGAACGATTTGCACAGCACCACAACGGAGAACGTCGCACTGGACGTTTTGGAAGACCTACCTGATGTGATTAAGAATTTTGAAAGGAATGATTTTGGTATGTCATGCACCACTTGGAGCATTTAACACTTGGAGCATTTAACATTTCTTAACATCATGATGAAACCTAAATTCAGAACTTAAGCGCAAAACATCTTTAATTATACAGATCCAGAGCAACTCGTGGTTGCCGTTTTTCCTGCCGATGGAGGTGTTGTGGACTATATAAAAGGTCATTTGGGAATAAAGGAGCACAGCAAAGCAAAGAAACAAAGCTTTTTGGTGCTTCAATCGCTGTTACAGACAACAAGTTTTCGGAAATCCGTGGAAAAGTACCTATGGAGTATTTATGTAAGTATTACCGCTATATTTGCAGTTGTGCCTTTCTGAGCTTTTAGGGTTGGAATCGCAACGTATTTAGGCTAATTTTCAGCTATTAGTATAGTTAAAGATGATCTTGATGGGTGCCAGTTTTTGATCAGCTTTTGTATATGTGCTCAACGTTTCAGAACATTGCGAGTATTGCTTGGGACAATCAAAGGGAAGCATCCGTCGTTCAGCAAGAAGCTCTAAACTGCTTACTTCTTGTTTTGGAGAGATTTCCTGATATCCAAAATGATTCCCGGGTTGAACTGTCAAAATTGTACCTGCGTTTATTAGTTTCTTCTAATAAATCAAGTTCAACCCCCACTGTCAAAGGGAAGATTTATGAATGCTTGGGTCTTATCTCCTCATTTGGAGAAAATACATTTCTTGGAGAAGAGTCAAAATATTTCCAACTTCTGAGACTGTATACAACCACTATACAATCACAGGTAAAAGCATTTTTCGCTTACTCTGTGAAAAACGAGTTGAACACCGAAATTTTTATATGTCGGTTGATTCTAGGTGGAGGCTATCAACCAACACGTTGAAGCTACCATTCTTCAAGGATGTATAAAGGGGTTGGATAAATTTCTTTGCAACTATGGCACCCAAATATCCGTGAAAAGCAAGGAGGTGCAGCAGTTTTACCAAAACTTGGAGCAGATTGTCGATCCAAAATGCTCCATAAAGAATGACGCCGCAACTGCGAAACTGAAACGCCGAGAATTTCAGCGCTGTACATATTGAACTATATGCATATTAGACGCTACAATTATTACTCTGCGACATTCCTTATTGCAATCACACACGACTTACGAATCTTATTGCTCTATTTTTTGCCAGGCGGTTTGGATTTCATCGCCAACCATGGTGAATATTTTGCGGAAGACCTTTTTGAAAACCACAAGTACTGGTTTGATGATTTGCTCGCATGGGCTACTTCTCAAAATGCCGCAGATATGAAAGCAGGAGAGGCAGCTATGACGACATTTCTAAAGTGTACATCGTCCTTTGCTCAGACCCATTCGAATGTTGATGTTTGGAAGGAAAGGATAAAAAATTATAATCAGGTAAATACAAATAGTTTAGCTTTGCACGTAACTTTGATTTTCAAATAGTTCAAATTCCCAATAAATAAATATTATTTGCGGCTTCGTAAAGGGAGACATTTTTAAATACAACTTGATCCTTGGGGTGTCTGAAGCTATCACTTTCTGGTCACCCATTGGTATTCTTCTTGAATGTAGTATGAAATTTTATTTCTCCGTGTTGTTGCATATTGTGAGATGAAAATTTAAGTGACGTTATTTACCATTTTCAGTTTCTCGCTGCTGCTTACAGTGAAGTCATGTGTAATGTCGAAACGAAGAAGGCAGCCTTGTCTATAGCACTACGGGGAATCGGATGCCTGGCGTGTACCTGTGAAATGTTACTGCTTGAACCTTTGTTCTTTAAGATGATGCAGCGTGTAGAAGCTGTCGTGAATGAGTGCGTTAAAGTTCAGCCAATTTTAATTTTTTTTATGTTTCCGTTTGTCTTTCTCATTGCTTTATAATTTTAGGCTCAACGTGCCTTCTACCGACGTGTATATTGAAAGCCGTAGTTTAATTCCAGCCTACTTGGAGGGAAGTGGGAATGTACTGCGGTGGTTGAAATACACCGATGATGAACATAAGAATGTACTTGAGCAAAAGCTGAGCACATTGGCTCAGTTAACGGTATTGTTGGTTACTTCGTATCCCGATCTCAAGGGTCGAGATAAGGCACAAGCACCTTCTTCATTGTTAGTAGTCTTCAATGGTATCCGTGCACAGTATTCTTTTTATTACAAGCAATTTGTGGATCAAGTTTTGCAAGAGAGCCTAACTCACATAATCTCGTTACCGACTCAAATGGAAGCCGATATGATCTCTGCTTGTAATCAAACTAGCACTCATTCCCAAGGAGGGAATCGGAGGGTATATTATCGTACTGTGAAGTCTTTCACCACGCTTTGGCTGCAACTCATCCGACTGGAAGCATCAGGCATGATGTTTACGCTTTAGTTTAAGTTTAAACTGTAGATTCACAAACTATATTTTGACCTGAAAAACAAATCACTCACTTTCTTTTTGCGTTTTCAGCTCTTGATTTTCAGCAAGCAGGGGAAACTGTTTTGGATTTGGTTCTGGAATGGTTTCTAAATACTATTACGAAGTTAGATTTGACGCTAGAAGACGTAGAAGAGGATAATGATGCGAACGATCAGGTTTTATTTTAAACATGCATATAAAGTCATAATTTACAACAGAAGCTCGCATGGATCAACATTATTTGTATATGTATTTACTTTCTAGGTTGTAGGAGACCCGATTTACACCACCAAACCGACAGTGCCTAAAGATTTTCAGTTGTTTGTAAACATCGCAGATTTTCTGACTGACGTCTTGGGTACTTTAAACTCGGAAATATTTCAAAACTGGGTTGAGAGTTTTCTGGATGCTATGTTGAATTTTATCCAATCAAATCCACTTGTGAGTGGATTCTATAAAATAGCCGCGATAACTTTCAGACATATGAAAGATTTGAGGATTTTCAAGGTTAACAATTTAAAAATAAATGCACTTAATTATTATCTTGTTTTCTGTCTTTGCGGTGCTTTCAATTGAATTTGAGAACCAAATAAATATCTTTAATTCTGTCTAGGATCAGAAACATGCTGCTCTATTGGATCGATGTAGCGTGTTTTTGAAGCAATTGTCGATGAAAACCCATGAATTTCGAGATGATTTACTGATCGCAGCGCTGCAGATTTGGTTATCTGTACCGGATGAGTTGGTCATGTTAAACATATTTTCTTTGGGAGAAACACTGCTGGTGATCATTTTCATATTTCTTTTGCCAACAAAATGTTACTAACTCCCGCCCAGTTTGTGATCTTCGTAAAAAAATTTTGTCTTTCAGATTGCTTTTCGTGCTGGTCAATTGAATTTTAATATAGCTTTGAGTGGTATTAATGCTGTGGACAGGTGGTTTAATATACCAAATTTTCCTGTGGATGAAAAGCAAAGGATTGTAAACAAATTATTCCAGACATGGTTAAATTACTTTTCCAGCGATGAAGGTAATTTAATTACCCCAATGTAATGGATTCCTTCAAAATAATTGATCTATTCAATCAACCCTTGTGGCGCAACCCTACCGTTATCTTCCGTCTTTTGTAGTAGACTTGAGGCAAGCAGTAATTATACACATTATATATGGTATTTGGAAACGATTTGGTTGAACTTTTAAACAGAAAAAGAAGAAAACATTCTCAGCAAGGTACTTGGAATGAAGTCGTTGTCAAAAAGCCAAAAGATACGCATGGAAGCCGCAATTGATTCGGAACTTCGAGACGCGAGTTTAAAGAAGGTGCAGCGTGAATTGTTACTACTCATTGGGACATATGGTCACTTGCTTTACATGACGAACGATAATGAGGAAACAGGGTTTTCCACCGCTGGAAGATGCATGAAATATGCTGTACCCTTTCAAGACATTAATCCTGAAATATATTTAGGTGAGAGTTCGATGATTACATTATATTTTTTATTTTTACAAATTGCTCAAGGAGAACATGGTGCTATAATCTGGAATTTGGACTTTTTGTAGACGTCTTCGTTCCTCAATTGATTGAAGTATGCAAAAAGAGTAGTGATCGGCAGAGGCGGACAACTGCTTGTGAAATTTTTCACACTCTAATCCTCTATTTCACGGGTCAGCTGAGTAAATATACCACAGGTTCTGCGGAACAAGATGTATGGCGTCAAGTGTTCTCGTCCTTACTTGCTTTGGGTGCAGACTCCGACATAGTTGTTCGGCAGTTGTTCAACCCCCTTGCTGTCCAAACTATTCACTGGTGCACGAAGGCTGAAAATCCCGTGTGCGACCTATCGTTGCAGCTTATAATTGTAAATTCATTTAACTTGTGATTGGAACTAGCTTCTGGTATTCATTTTATCAGTATTTGTTCATTTTTGTTATTTTATTCAGGATGGCCTGGTCCAATATGACGATGCTTCCATGCGTGATTTCTGTTGCGTTTGCTTACAAGAATTCTTGACTTGGTGCCTGAAACACAAAAATTATAAGAAATCGGGGAAGCTACTTGATTATTTAGTTTCGCTTAGCCAGCATGCATCTCCACAGTATCGTCAAGGTTTGTTCTTTTCATCATACATAAAAATAAGCACTAATATAGTGTAATTGAATATTGTAAGAATTAAGTCTAAATGTTAGATTAATCAGGTGTTGATGTTACAGGAGCAATCTTGGGCTTTAACAGCATCTACAGTATTTTTCGTGAGCCTATATCTGGACAAACGACTCAACTTTATGATAAATACACATTTCTTTTACTACATTCGTGTGTTATGAGTTTGCACTTGTCTGAGGACTTTGAAGAATCATCTATGCTTATTCGGACAACCAAAAAAGCAATTCTGCACCTCGAAAGAATCATCATTAAAAAACGGGATAGTTTTAATGTGGTAGGTGTGACTTTAATTATCATTTAATGTTTGTATGGAAAACTGATCATATAAAACGCAATTTTCCGAAGGTAATTGATGGAAGATTGATGCCTCAAGTCATAGCAAAACATGGTAAAACGTTGCGGAATGTGGTCGAATGGCTCTTTGATACCAGCGCAGAAACAAAAAGCCTGATATGTCAAGAGGAATGCTTCCGACTTATAAACACCTTGGCGCCTCATTTAAAAGGTTGTTTAGGTTTATTTTATATGCTTCATTGTGCTCAATTCTGTTCTAACATACTCATAAAAATACGTTTTACGTTGATTTCAGATACGCGGACTGTTGAAGCATTTTTTAATTCACGTGAGCTCAACTTGGGCAAGGACTCATTTATACAAACAGCAGAAATATACATGGATACGGGGGAAAGTGATAACATATTTCAGCTTGTAACTGGCTTGGAAAAAGCGAGCCATGTTTACGCATTCCTGAAAAGTTCAAACTACGCTGTCGAAACGCTATTTGATCCAGATGGAAGCTCAAAATTTGTAAATGGATTTATAAAATTTCTGCGGGTATTGCAAAAGTACAAGGTACAACAGGGTTTGTCAGAGGAGTGCTTAAAAATTTTCAGAGTTATCAAAAATATTTCAGTTTTAAGTCACATTTTGCCTCCTAACCTTCAAGCTTTTTTAATTGAAGCATCTGCGGCAATAGCAAGGAAATTAGTGGATAAAAGAATTGACATTTCTAAAGAAGGGAAAATATTACCAGCAACATGGAAGAAACTGTGGTCAAACTGCATAGCTTCTGGCGAAACTGTAAGTTATGCCCCCAAAATTAAGCAGGTTCTAAAACTTGAATCTATAGAATGTGTTGAGAATCCAGAAATAATAAACTGGATGCACACCGTGGTAGAAAGTGAATTCCCGAATGGCCTTTACTCGGTGGACGAATTAAGCTTCATTACCAAATCTTTGCTGAATTTGGTGGACGTGAACCTGTTTGAGAACAAAGATGGAGAAATCCAAGAGAAATTTCTCTCGGGCAAACTAAGAAAAACGTTGGAGCGGCTTTTTTCCCTGGCTATTCACTTAAGAGCTCAGGTATGGATTTGGTTGGGGTAAAATTTTCCATGTACATAGTACATATACATATTTAGCTTGTGCCTGTCTAATCAATTTATGGGGCACACGGGAAATAAATTGATGAAAGATTAAGCACTGTATCTAATGTTTTTCAGGATGAATACATCGTTGAAAAAGTGCTTGATCCTGTTAGAATTTGCAAGTATAGATCCGAGGACAAGACAACCAGAGGTGAAATATATCAGAAATATTTCACAGCTTGTTTACCAGCGTGTCCAAAGCTGCTGCAGTTTTATGAATTGCTGGAAAAATTCAGCATTGAAAAAGTTGGAGATTTAGTAGTGAAACTACTTACTGCCGTAAAGAGCAAGAAACACCTTCGATTGAAATTTGGAGAAACTTTAGTTAAACAAACAGTCAGAATATGGAAACAATTGACATTGAATTGTACAAAACCGGCTGTGTCGGAGCTCATTAACGGAATGGCTTCTTTACACATGAATGCTTGTCGGAATTCTGAAGAGCTAGCATCTTGGTGGTGTGGTTCTGGTTTAATGAACGACGACAATCTTACATTTCGTGAGAAATCCGATTTTGTTCATTTTTTCGGACTTTTCGGTTTGTCTACAAACAAATCCGTGGTAGATACACTTGTGTAAGTAGGTGCATGCACATTTTAATTTTTAGTCTGAACTCTTTAAGATTTCACTCAACGTTCATATTTGCTGAAATGTTTTTCAGGACCACTTTGCGTTCACTGTTGGAGCGCAATCTGTCCGGTACACGGATCCGCTGGGAAGGCGATAGCATTTACGTTCTGAAAATTCTGCATACCGTTCTCCAAGTTTTTGGGGAGGTGCCAAGCCAATCAGTCTTCCAGCTCGTGTGTTTCATTGTAGCCAAAGCGGCAATAATTTCTGGAAACGACAGCAACTTGTGTGGAATCAATGCGAAGAAAAAAATGGAAGAAATTGCAGCTAAAGTAGACTTTAATGTTCAATATAATTTAGCTGACGCGGCGTATTCAATGATCTTTAGCAATGAAGGAGATCATGAATGCTACGCGGAAACATTGGCGGTTTCAAAATACTTACTTCTCCCTCTCCTAACTTCATCTAATGAACAGGCTACAAAGACATTTTTCAAAAAACATGTTAACGGTATCGTCAGTCACACAGTAAGTTGACACTAATCGTGCTCTATTTTTGGCCAAGATTGATAATCTCGTTACATAAAAGCATAAACTTGTCTTAAATTGGATTTAGATTGCAGTTCCGGGCACATCTAAAAGAAAGTGGAACTTGCGGCTAATTGCTTTCAACTTAACCGAAATTCTTTGCCTGTTGGAAAGTGACGCCGGTATATTTTTTACGAGTCCCGAATTAAATAATGTGTACCTACAAGGACAGCCACCCAAAAAAAACGATTCAAAGGACTGTGCTCGAGATATAATGAAAGCGTGCAGTATGCTTACCGATGTCACTGTATTTCGTGAACAAAGTATGCAGAAGCTGGTTTATGAATGTAACCAAGCTGCATTCAATGTCATGCACGCGGGAGTCCGCGTAATGCATACACCGCCGAACGTCGTCTTTCAGCTTGCTGTGCAAATGAATAGTAAAAGCACGGCTAAATGGGGAAATATAATTGACTGCAATCAAGATTACGAATTTCCCGTTGTCTTTGATAAACCCAGCGTTGAGGAAGCTCCAAAGTCGTCATTTGCTCCTGAGCCCGTGAGTCGCTCTAGTAAATTGGATGCTCTCATAGGAAGCAGCTTGTCTGTTGAAGCTTATAAATACGATTTTACGGCATCTGTCACGGTGGAGAAGAGCAGGTTTTACAGAGAGATTTTCGACGGAGTTCAGCCCAAGAGTACAAGGTCATCTACCGTTACTTTGGAATGGAGCTTTATTAATGAACATCCTTGTATGCTACCATTTGTAGAAACGATTCGAAATTTGGATATCCAGAAGGTACGAATTTTTTGCAATGCTCAAATGTCCCTGCTTTTTAAGTTCAATTGTGTGATAACATTTAACTAACCAGTGGCATTAAATGAGTAACTTACACGATCTGTTCTATTCCAGAACCAAGAGGTGAAGGGAGAGAAGAAATACATCAATATCGTCAGAGATTTAGCGAATTATATGAGGATGGAATTACAAAAAACATCAGTTCACCAAAATATAAAGGCATTTTTCACTCGTGCTATTATGAACTGCAAGTTAATTTTTGAACCATATGGTTACCTTCTGATGAATCCTCTGGTAGAATCCATTTCATCTCTTTGTTTTGGAGCTGATTTGAACTACTTTGTCAAGGATCTTCTTGTTTTGCTTCTCGAATGGGATGGCAATGCAAAACCTGCCCCTACGCCAATTCAAAAACTCTTAGAGTTTATTGTCCCTAACGTGAAATATGAGGGAACAGACAACAAAGAAAGTGTATTGAAGCAAAATCTCCAAATTTTGACCACGGTTGTGGAGAAATGGGTAACAAATTCCTCTGTCGATATGCCCTTTCAAGTTATACAAAAGCTGGTCGAAGAAGGACCAACTGGACTGCGTATTTGTAAAAGTATTTTGCTGGCTGGTCACATCCCTTGTCAGCGTAACGGGGAATTCAACCTCAATAGATTGGTGTCTGCGGCCGGCAGGTCTTTCACGAGTAATACTAAATCTACATACACTGTAGGAGCGCAGGTCTTGGGATTAATTTTAAGGTAGTAAGCACTGACGGAAATCATATTTTTCGATTATATACATACATCAAGCCTTGTTCCTTTGGAATTATTATCATTTAGTTTTTTATTGTGTTTAGAGAACTTTGTAAAAACGCCTCCGGAGTTCTGCCGTCAGTTACGGACTCCGCCAGGAAGTATGTTGACGGCGTACGTAACCGGCCGCAAGTGTTTATTGCTGTTCTAAAAGTCATCCAAGAATTGCACCCTTCCTTCTTGGTTCTGTACAAACCGGCAGTTTTAGAGATGATGAAGGGGCGAACTCCGAAGATAGATACCCTTAAAATGATATCCATGGTTGTTAGAATGGAACTCGAGGATGCAACAGGTCGAGAGCGTCCAATATTGTCTGCATGGTACACGGAGCTGCTGGGAAGAGGGTTGTTTCAGTATATGTGCAAGTACGTAGTAAAAATGTTATTTCCCTGTTGTGATATTTTTATAGCCTTATTATCATAAATAGAGTGACTGGAGTACCAAGTTGATTCCTTTGCAGCTACATAAATAAATTAGTACGAATATATTTGCTTGTGAAGGAATGTTAAATGAATACGATTTTTCGCGTGATTAACAGAAATGAGGAAGAGACCAGGATTAGTGTTGAAATACTTGGTCATTTTTTGGAGCCTGAGTGGACGGAAGACATTAAGCAAATTTCCACCTTCATTGATTGGAAAATAAATGCAGAGAAGTCAGAAAATTCTCGTTCGCGGCTACGATATGCACAGTTGCTGTCTAAAATATTTTTCCGGTTTGAGTAAGTCCATATATGTATAATGACTGCAATTAGCAGTTACTCTTACAAGAAATTAGGTAGAAATATTATTCACATAGGTTCATGAACTGGGTAAAGTCCGGTACTTTTAATAGGTCCAAGGATGAAGCCTTGACGAACAAGATCCAAAAGCTTTTCGTAAGATTGCAAAATGACAAAGATGAATCTGTTCGCGACGTTGTGAATCAATTCTGGGAACGAAACGCAAAGAACTGGGGAGACTCGCCAAATTTAATGTTAGAACTCATGGAAGCGTTCGCAGGAGAGCAAGACTCGATTCGTATATGTTTGGAATTAATTATGAAAAGATGCAGTTTGGCTCCTGTGTTCTCAAAGCAAATATACGATAAGGACTTGGGCGAATGCCAATTTCAGGTAAAACCAGCCTAACACGCCTTTGTTTACTAATCGTTGTGTGTGCATCATTTTAATAACCAGTCTTAATTTAGGCTTATAATGTGGACACGTCTTGGAGAGGGAGACTATCTACGCTGCTACCTTTTTATGCGGAATCGTTATCGTCATCTCAGGTTTTATCCCAATTACCAGGAAGATTGCAATCCGCCGTTTTGAGTCAGCGAATGTCGTCAGGTCGATTCGGTCTAAATATGCTCCGTTCTACACTGAAGGCAGGCGGGGTGTTCACTCCCACAGGTCCTGGAATAACAGCCGACTCGGCAGGGGTCGTTGTCGCTGGAAACAGCTTTACGCAGCATAGGTTCTACCAAGATTTCAGAGGTAACGTCACAGAGCAGCTAGAAGCGTCAAAACCTGTAACCGATGGGGCGCTCGCTCGTTTAAGGACACGATTTTACAAGAAGTCGTCCGATTTCTTTGTTGAAAGAGAACTTGAGAAGCAGAAAGACGATGTTGAACAAAAAATCGATGCAATCAAAACTCAACGAAGTGGAGTCACATTGATGAGATCGTATAGAATCGGAGACCTCCCGGATATAAGAATGTCACATTCCGACTTCATTAATTCTGCGCTAGCAATGAGCCAGGTATGAACTCTAAACTTCAGTATTTTGAGTAAACAGTAATCATAATCATTTTACAAGCATACACTCATTGAAATTATATCCATTTGATTTAGTACGTATTTATATTTATTTGCACTATGTCTAGGTTGATGAAGAAATGGGGCGAGCCTTGCTAGTCCAACTGTTTACCAGTATGATTACAGAAGTGTCACAAAAATCTCTTGTGGCCACCAAGGAGTTTCAGCGCAAATGCGCCAAAATTTTCGGCGAAGTTCTCGAAAACAGCGGGGCCTACGTGCGGCCACAATTTGCTGCCTCAGTGGTTGAAATATCACTCCGAAACGATATCATTATGAGACCTTCATTATTGGCTGCTACTTGTCAAAACTTTTGTCTACATCAACTTGCGCTTTTGAAATTAGAAAATGATTTGCAGAATATTCAGCAAAAATCTATAGAAATAAGGCAACCGGAAAACAAAAAGACGCGAATGGCCTTCCAAGTTTCTGGATCAGAGTGTGATATTTTGTTATCTATGGCCGAGTTGTATAAAGATATTGATGATTATGACTCTGTTCGAAACATATTTTCGATGGCAGCTGCAATTGAAGGGAATGAAATCTACAATAAATCCTCCGAAGCCTTGAAGCTGGAAAGGATGGGTAAACATACTGACGCCCTAGTAATTTTGGGAGAGCTTTCAGTGGATGACGTAAGCATGGATGATTTGGCAGATAAACGTATGCAATACCGGGAAGCATCCATTTACAAAGTAACTTTTGTTACTAAAACATATTACTTTTACTTTGTACTCAGAAGTAACTAATTCATTCTGTGAAATGATTGTTAATTGTCATTGTACTAAATGCAATTTCTTGCTCCTTAGTGTTTAAAGGAACTTTCCAACTGGGATGGGGTATTCGAAAGATGTGAAAATAATTACGAGGATTTGTCGGATGCTCTTCAGGACATAGAGTGAGAGTTTATGCAGTATTATGTATACATTGTTTGAAGCTAAAGCAAATGTGCAACAAAGGTACGTGTGCATGCGTTTCAGATACCTGGATAAAATTTTGCCGCACCAATTGGGAGCTGCTTCACAGATAGTAATTCGAAACATCCCTGAAAATAATCCGGAGATTTGGGATCGTGTACAGGAGTACTTGAAGTGTATTCGTGAGAAAGATGACCTGTGGGATCAACTTGTGGTTTGTTTATTTTGGTTGTTATATATGGAATAATTAATTAGATAACGCTAATACTAATAGATACAGAAAATAAGTTCTTTGACAAAAAAATGTGCAGTTACGACTTTTTCTTTGGGCATAGTCCTGTACAGTATACGTTTGATGGTTTGCAGAGTGATTTCATCGACATTCCGGTCGTGTCTGCAATTTGGAATATTGAAATTGGGTATACATCGGCTTGGATGGATAAATCGTTGAACAAGTCCATTCAGAATTTCTCATATCTTCGAAAATATTTTACACCGCAAAGAAATGATGAAATTTTGAAAGTACAACGAGCAGCCATGTTGCAGGACTATTTACTTTGCAGCAAAGTCTCTAATGATCATAAGCAACTCGAAGAATTGTCGTGGAATACGGCCCTGAAATGGAGGAATTCTGGAAAACCAGTACCTATAAACACTGTTGGCTTTGACATCCTAACCAGACAAAGGTAGCAAAGATGAAAAGCAGTCAATTATAAAAATACAGTACAAGATTATAATATACATATTTTTTTAGGGATGCTTTACTGACGTCTATGGCCATGGCTATTGACGAAACAATGTTGGAAAATAAAGACCTAATAGTTCGTGAAATGCAAACCACTAATTTTCAGCAGTACTTGTGGTTGATTGAAGTAAGCATAACTCAACGGAACTCAGCTATAGCTTTTGAGGCTTTTCGAAAGGCGAAGGAAGTTGGGCAGACCTTGGACGATGAAAGCAAGCTGCAATGGCAACGTCTCCGATGCTTATACTTAAATACATTCAATAATTCCGCGGATGCCTCTCCGTGGAATAAAATGTGGATATCTTGTTGGAAAGATTTAAGTAAGAATTCGGTTTTTTAAAACTGAAACCATTTATCTTTTATTGAAACTGAGCTGTCACAGGCCTAAGACCTAACTTTTCCCTAAGATAACATTTATATATGTTTTATATTAGGAAAGATTAGAAGAATCGACAGTGGTGAGACATATTTTTGTGAACTCCAAGCTGACTTGCTTAAGGCTCTCCTGCTTTCTTTGTCAAGATCACCGATAAGTGACACAATTTCTTCAGTTTTGCCGAAAAACGTTGGGTGAGTTGAACAAACATTAACGAATGATTGATCAGCAGCTGTCCAGATTTTCATATCTTTTTACACATATATCAATTTCCATATTCCAGTGAGGATAGCTCGCAATGTCTCAGAAGGATTTCGGTTGAGTTAGGACGAAAAGTTGCAACTGAGATGGGGGAACAGCTGGGAATTACTACCGTTGCATCAGAAATGCATTTAAAATTGTACAACTTGTTAAAGTATATTTTTAAAACCAACACCGTAGAAGGAAGTTTACATTTAGAAAATGATATAGAGCAAATTATGCTCGAGTCATTACTGCGAGCCATGTATACCGGGAACGTGGATGCGCTCCACCTGTTTCCAGCAGCGTTTCACACGGTAGAACGACATCCGAATTTGGTTGGTTTGCTCCAGAAGCATGTAAGTATTATAATAGGTATTCTTTGACTATAAATCCCGTTTTAAAGCAGTTTGTTTAATCAAATTGACGCCCTAAATCTCGATATTATCCGGAAGATAATGAATAAATCGACACAACCCCCTTACATTTTGCACGTTTAAATGTTTACACATTATGTACAAGTAGGTTACTAATTAATTATATTATAACTACTATTACTGCATCACGAATAACAAAAATTTTGCTTTTATTTTTGGTGGTTCTAGATTGTTAGTATTCCAAGCTGGATGTACTTGCCTTGGCTGGATCAGATAGTCGTAAATTTCAAGCATAACACGGTTCTTAAGGAGCCATTGGGCATAGCTATAAAACGAATTTTGGATGACTACCCTCAGGTGTTTCAGCTTCAATACAAAGATGTTTTGCCACGGTATTTCGATGCTTTCCCACAATTTCAATGTGCAGTAATAAAAAAGTAAATCAGTTTTTACTAACCATGTTGATGAATTTGTTTTCAGGGGCACGCGGCTTCCAGAACTATACACTGTGTATCAACAAGCTCTAGAGGCGGTTACTTTACCTTCAGTTTTGGTAAAAGAATTTTTGCTCTCCAAACAACCGAGCACTCAAGCGGAAATGGAAGCTGCGATTGAACTTTGCGTAAATAAACTCAAGGAGATGAAGGATAACCCTTTTTATGGTAGTCTTCATCAAAACTACATTGCTAAGGTGGGTGAAATAAATAATTCACGAATTAATCTTGTTTTTGAGGTAACTGCTGTTAAAACTGTGGATGTAGTATAATTTATATTTCCCAATTCCCCTCGAATAAGTTTACTTGTTTTATTTACTTAGTTCTTGCCTCCTCTGCAAACGAAATTGGCGGGATTAAAAAACTTAAGCCAGAGTTCTGAGTCTTGCCACAATAGTTCTACATCTACATCAAATCCCGGACTTTCTGAAAACGTTAAAAGTCTTTGGAGGGAAGTGCAAAGCGCATTTAAGTTATCATCTGACAGTGTTGAGGGTAATTATGTCAAGCAGGCAGCTACTCGAGCTGAGCCAGTTGTACCTGTACTACATACATACAAATGCCTATATCTGTGTATGTGTTTTTGTTCTAAAATTATTTTTTTGTAATAGGAAAATCTCAAGTTCGGCATTTAGAGAGCTTATCACCGTGGCTTGCCAAATACCGCTCTTGCGATTATGACATTTATTTGGAAATTCCTGGGGTGTATGACAAATTTGAAAAGCCGAATGTTGAAACGCATCCAAAAATAACGGCGTTACACAAAAACGTAAGTTCTTTTTCTTGTGAAGAAAATCACGAAAAATTAAAATAGTTGAATTGTACGTTCACAGATTACGCTTAAGTCAATCTTTTCCTAGAATATTCACCAAATCCTCTTGCGGGAATATTATTCTTGACAGCGTGTATTTCCAGTACTGTATGTAGTCGAGTAATTGATACACGATTATATGTATTAAGAATTATACAAGCATAAACATTGATAGTTTTTGGCAATGATATCGTGAACCGAATGCTAATATTTTAAAATACGGTTATCATTTGTAAGGTACCTCAATTAGTATCTTTAACGAAGCCGTTGCGCGTCGCAATGGTCTGCAACAACGGGAAAAGTATACGGTACTTAGTTAAGCGAGGAGATGACTTGCGACAAGATAAAAGAATACAACAGTGCTTTCACGTGGCAAATAGAATTTTCAAGACGGATCAGAATTGCCGGGATAGGAGACTACAGATTAAGACTTATGCGGTATGGAAAATATGTAATTCTTATGACTTAGTATCGTATATGCCTAGTTTGACCCGCGTCATTCTTCTGATCCTACCTATTATGTATATACTTGCATAAAACATAAAGCTATATACTTGCTATATGTATATGTAGATAATACCCCTCACACCTTCTTTTGGACTCATTGAATGGGTTGATGAGACACAATCCGTTAAATCCATGATACTTCAACCCGCTAACAAAGATATGGCCCCAAAATTGGAGAATATTCAGAGAGAAACACAAACGTCATATCTTCAATGGATAAATCCATTGAAACAGTCGCACACACAGGACCCTAGTCTTTATCACAAGAATGCAATGAACGTGGGTAGACAAGAGGCTGTACAACAATACGATCATCTTGTATATCGTTTCCCCGGGAATTTATTCAGGTATACATCAGCAAATAAAAGGGCAACAATGTTTTGTGAAGCGTATGACTCAAACACTCAAACGTACACATATTTATGTATAATATTTTATAAAAAATTAATAATTATTTCAGAGATCAAGTTATGCAAGGCTGCGGCTCTCTGGAACACTATTTCGTTGTAAGAACAAGGATGATACGGTCATACGCCACCATGTCCTTTATTCATTGGATATTGGGGATTGGGGATAGACATCTGGAAAACAATACTGTCTGCACACAAACTGGCGAATTCCTTGGAATCGACTTCGGAAGATCGTTTGGGATAACAGTTTTTAAAATGCCAGTTCCAGAACTGGTCCCGTTTCGATTAACGCCACAGATCCAGAATTTTTTGCTTCCTTACGGCCATAATGGTACGAAAAATCGTTACTAGTTTGATCAATTTAATCTTCATTCAAGATATTTTAGATATGAATTTTGAGTGAATGTAAAGGTGGATTTATGTACATATTTTCTTGTAGGTTTACTGAAAGAAACGATGATATGCGCAAAGAGTGGCATCAGTCAATTGAGCTATTTACTAATGTCGGTGGCTGACATATTTATTAGAGAACCAATTGTTGACTGGTTGCAAGCTCGCAAAAGAGGAGAGGAAGGTGAGAGGGAGAACCCTACAAATGTCGAGATCCCATTAGAAATAACAAACATCCTGAAACAAAAGCTTGAAGGGAAAAATCCATTCGCTACAATGGTTGAAACGATTCAACTGCAAGACACCGAAAAAATGCGTAATGTGTATACTAGACTTATTAAAGATGGTAGGAGTGCCTTGGCATCGAAATCTGAGTTAAGTGATGAAGAGTACGTGGACGTTTTGCTCGAACTTGCAACTGACAGAAATTTGCTTATTCGACACTACATAGGATGGTGTTGTTGGTTGTAAAGAAAATGCTGCATATCGTACTTGTATTAGCTTTTACGTTCAAGTTTGAAGAGTATTAGTATCTATATCTATTAAGTATTAATGAGTCTGATTTGAAAAAATACAAGCTGTGAAGCAATCAGTAATAAGCTGTGTTTACTTACATGTGATATTTGTTCTTACCTATATTATTATCTTATATATGAAATAAATCCTTGTAATTGTAAACGGAAATGTAAACAAAGACCAAGTTACCAAGTATGAATTGGGTATATAATATCGGTAAATGCATGGAGGATGGTTTGTTTTACCAAAAATGTTTTGCAGTTTTTTATTACTTCCCGTGACTTATGGCCATAAGTCATAATTAAAAATGTATTTTCGTCTACGAGCTCGAACATATTAGGACATGAAACCAGGGCTTGGACCAGGACAACATGTACGAGGGGGGGGTGATAAGTCCTTGCATTTCCTATGATAACGTAGTTCGAATTCCCAATCCTACACATTTCTGTAAACTTCAACTCCTTACATGAGCGCATACAAAATCTTGGTCCTCTAAGTTTAACCACTGCCGAATAGTGCGGTCGGCAAATTAAAAAGTCGAGAAAAAAATGGATTTCATCAAAGAAGAGATCAGAAGTGACATTAAATTTTATTAATTTAAAAGCGAACGACTGCATGGAATTCATTGAAATTTAGTGACGGTGTTTCATGACTCCTCCTCTTCCATTTACAAAGTAAAGTAATGGGTGAAAAAATTTAGACGCCGTTTCACCAGCTCAAACAAAGGACCCTGTTAAAACGGATGGGTTAAACATGCTTTGGAGGGTTCTGGGAATGAAAGGGTTAACTTTCATTAAACCTCACAAAACGACGATCAATATCTTACAATGCTTCCAAACACTAAAGCATTAAGCAAAGTTGTGGGGGAAAAAGGTATGGTAGCTCAAAGAGGCCCAGATTGGGCCCAAAAAAATAACCCGGCAATGCGTGGGTCCCACAGCTGATGCTTCTGGTCTCATTATTTTTGATTGCGGGCTCACGGGATTGTTTCACCCGCCTTATGACCAAGTCCTAACCAACAGCCACTACTATTTTATTCGACATTAAAAAAATAACTGCGCATAAGCAGATATTTAACTCTAACTAAGCCATGAGTGGTGTTTTTTAGAAAAAAACTTTTACCCTTTTTTTTGTAAGGATGAGATAGTCTGAAAGAGAAGTGGGTACAGTATGTTGAATTAGGAGGGAACTATAGTAAGAAACAATAGCTAGTTTGTGGAATATCCTCCGTCTTCAATCGAAATGCAAGGACCTATCACCCCCCCCTCGTATGTCATTACAATAATTTCTCGGAATTAGATGTAGCTCCTGTACTTATTTACATAATTACGGTTAAGCCGCCCTGGAGGTTGAGACCCTATTTTTCCCAATGGAGTTGTGCATACAAATTATTGAACATCAAGAGGTATATGTATATTTAGAAACAAGAAAATGGTTTATTTCTATGTAAAAAATACTGCCGTTCTCATTAAAAGGACAGTAGTAGGTATGTACATATATCAAATTCATTTTAGCCTTACTAAACATAATTATACTGCGCCCTACAGTGAGTCCTATTCACTCGGGCATAGGGAACCCCGTAGAGATTTGGGACTACATATAAACGCCAACGTTACACATAAGATGTGAAGCTGGGACAATTGATCCCGGTTACTTATTTAAATACAAGATCGAAGTATTCTTTTTCCGGGTAATTGACTAGCATTTCTATTTAAAACTTCGCTTTAGCTCGATTCCACTACAAGTCATCTTAAAGTTGTAACATAAATCACGCAAATTAATTGCGTCACAATTGTGAAGTTTTTATTTTGTCTCTTCAACAGTATAGATACGAATTACTACATGTCGAATATTTTGATTCGGAATTTCTTCACCCGAAGATTGTGAAGATTAATCGCGGTCATTCACCTTGCAGTATTGTTGATCATTCTTTAATTGTAGATGCTCAAATCCGTCGAGACAATAATTATGGCTGAGCTTTCCACTTCTCCACAGCTACTAGCAAATCTTTTAAACCTTTTTCACTTTTATTCCGTCTTATATCCAAGGACATGCTTATTGGTACTTGAGTTTGATATGACACCTTCCCCTCACAGATTTCTTTGGGGAGCCTACAACCTACGTATGCTTCGAGCTTAATAGCGTATTCCATAAGTTTTTTCCAATGATGGCTTCCACAAAGCACATCGGGGTCTCCAACGATAATCATGAGGCTTTTGGCGCGAGTTATTGCCACGTTAAATCTTTTTGGCGAGTAAATGAAATCAAACCGTTCGTTGGCATGAATTCCGTTGTCAGAAGATCTAACGGTAGAAATAATAATGACTTTTCGTTCACCACCCTGAAATTCTTGAACAGTAGCAATCTTCGGAAGACTTTGTGATCCAAATCGAGATTCTAGTACGAAGGTTAACATTGATACCTGAAATGACAGTCAAAATAAAATAAACAAAAAATACTTTTGAAATGTAATTTTTAAAGTGTAAAAAGACCAAATTCTTCAATCAGTAGTACCAGCAAAAATTGTAAATACGTACAACACAATCAAAATCGATCGCACCTGCTTACGGTAGGGTGTTATGACACCTATGTCTTTAGCAGACACACCATCTCGTAAAAGAAGCCTGACGTAGTCCACAATCTGTTCAATTTCTGCCATGTTGTACCAACTGTATGAGTCATCCCCTTGACTGCATTGTCCTTTCACGCCGTGAAACACCAAAGGAACACCTTTCTTCGGAATAAAATTCAAACTTTCGCAAAGATCGTGAGTGTCATGCTTATTTGCATGTGAATTCAGATCCCCCGAATAAAAAAGTTCTGATGAAACATTTAGCAGGAGGGGATGACAACGGTAGGACCTTACTAATTTAGTTAGCACCGCTGGGTTGTATTTTATTTCGGGAAAATTCGTCACATCCCTGCTATAAACACTATTGTTATTCATCAGTCGTTCTAGCAGCGATTGCTGTAGGATTCCTTTAGTCTGTGCCACATCGCAGAAAAGTACAGGTCCCAGTTGCTGTGGGTCACCGGACAGAATTATCTGCAAGGTTAATTTTAATTACTAAAATTGACACCCATTGTGTTTTTTGAGTCTGAGTTCCCTCCTCTTCCCTTTGCTCAGTACTCTATCTTTACTCACTTTGCCTCTAAAATAGGTGCACAAGGCAGAATTTGATTGCTGATTGAAAAGGAGAAAACATAATGTGTGCAGTGTTTCCTTACCTGACCATCTTGTTTAATCGCTGTTAGAACACATGGTATTAAGGTTTCCGGCTCAGTGCAATAACCAGCCTCATCCACGAATACATGACTAAAAGTTCGGTTGTTAGATTTGAAGCTGAAAAACTGTCCCGCTGAGTTTACTGTAGCCACAATTAGACGGTGCTTGACTACGGACTCAATATCTTCGCTACTTTCACAAAATTCGGCAATTCTGTCTGGAAAGTCGTTCTCGCCGTACACAAAGCCAATGAGTCTAACAAAATCACCAGGAATAAACGCGTCTGAATCTATCAACTTTTCTGTTATCAAATCGGCCCCAGCATTTGATGGAACAGTGACCAAAATCCTGTAAGCCAACATAAGATTTTCTGGTTCAGTTGATCTTGCATAATTTATTGAATTGGCATTCAATATTAGCTGATAAATGATTTAATCGAAGCTGCGAGTGACATTATTAGACCATTCTGACCTGGAATTAGGATCCAAAAAGTATACTTGTAAGATGGCTTCAACTATTGTAGCAGTTTTCCCAGTGCCCGGAGGTCCAAATACAATATACGGTAATGGCCTGCCCTGACCCTTCAAAATCTGTCGCACAACGTTTTTCTGCTGCAAGTTTAAACTATTGTTGAACCACTTAAGTTCAACCGCGCCTGACAAGTTATCACTTTCCTCTGAATTGTCTTGAATTTCGGTAGGCTTGGGTATCTCCTTTTTTACAAAAAAAATTATGTGAAACGTACACAATCCAAAGTAGGTAATTGCATAATTATTGTATAATTATTACATTCTATTAGTTTGGCATCGATCCTAAATAAATAATACAAAGGCAGAAGCTACATTGAATGTTATTTCACAAGGATAAAAATTTAAAATATGTGTGGTTGCATACCGAAAAAGTAGTATTACTGTCGGTCTCAAAGAAATTGACTAATGGCTGCTTGAGAACAACTTGTTCAGGAAACAACCGTTCTTTTCCTAAGGATCTTAAGGCTCGATTTAGAGCATAATGCATTCGCTTGTACACAGAACTGCCCAACGGAAATCGAATGTTAATAGGAACGGTATCTGATTTGTACATTTTATTGAATGTCTCCTGAAACTCCACTTCTAGTTTTGGCGTTTTTCCATAGTAGATCTTTACGATGTTGCCTTCGGACTCTTAAGAACATTAACAAACATTATTAAATTAATTCGCATCACTCGGTAAACACTTCCTTATCTTAAATAAAACAAAAACGTTACTCTAAATTAAAATCACACAAGTCTGAAACCCATAACATATTTTCACATTGCTGTTTTCAAAATCATTAGAAATAAGTCTTCTTTAAAATAATCTGGCATTATAAAAGGAAAACAGTATCACAGTACCACCTACCCGGTAAATCATCCTTTGATTGAATGTTTACTTTTTCTCCAAGGAGTAACTGAGGGGAAATTTCTTCCAGGTGCGGAACGTTAAAAGTCCAGCTATTATTGGAACCCGGGGTTAAAATCACATTCTTCATATCGTACTCTCGGCGAGCTAGCCGTCTGTGAATCTCTTCAAACCATAGGCACAGTTCAAATCGTCTCTACAAGGGTAGTTGAGAAAAACTTAAATTTAATAGAAACGCTCTAACATGAAACTCAATGACAAGGGTGAAATTACATATTTTCTAAAAACCAAGGATAAGTTCCTGGGCATTTAACACTTTAAAAAGTAAATCTGTAAATGACACAACCAAAAAATCTAAACTCAACACATAACCGCAATACCTTGTAATTGCGTTCATTAAGGTCTTGAAAAATAGAAGGGCACACTTCTTCCAGCGCATCCACATCTGGATTTCTGTAGCAACGAAATACTTCCACAGGTATCGGCGAACATCCAGTAGCATATATCGGGGATAAGGTTGAAACTTTGTTTGGTTTCAATCTCTTTGGAACGAAGACATTATTTTTTAATCTAGCTTCCCGTCCTTGAATATTGGCGGTGAGCCAACTAGAAATTCTGAAATTCTCGACGTCAGAAAATTCAAACACGCAAATCTCTCTCGTTTGACCAAATCTATCAATCCCCGGAGTGCAATTAACCTAATTCACAAGAAATACGGGATGATTAATGATTAATCGTTGACCCAATAAAAGCCACCTTAATGACGGTACGATTTCTTATAATATAGTGTTCACAATAATTCACAAATTGATTAAAAATGTAGAAGGAAGCCATTTTCATATTTGCTGAGACTCTCATGCGTGTACCTTAAAATGACAAACTTTTCCAGGCCTCATATGAATGGGAACAAAATGATTATCCGCGATTTTACTTCCATCTTCCGTCTCAACCTCAAAATTGCACTTATTCTGAGATTTTGTAACCAGAATTCGTCTGAGTGTAATAGATTTGCCTCCATGGTTCGCAATTGAAATATTACGGGACACTGGTTCTTCATTGGAGTTAACAACTCCGAATTCAACATGCGGATATGGCGATAATCTGACTTTGTGTCTGCTGTGGACTTCGAAACTATTGAGAGTAGGCAACTGCTTCGCTAACGTGACTTCCTCACAGCTGCACAGGTAATAAAAAATGAAATAACAATTAAAGATTAATCCAGGGAGCCGAAGCAGAGGAAATCACGCCATGGTCGATCTTCTCCGAATCAACGTTTGAAATTTTCGAAATATTTCAGTACAAAGGAAATATAATTTTTCAAAATATGAAAACACTCTATTCTCACCCAGTATTTACTAGATAATTAGACCCTGTGGCAAGCTGGGCGTCAACTTCAGTGCGAGATCTGATGGAGCACTATAGTCAATGCAGGACACAAAATTCAATTAAGGCTTTACTAGCATGAAAATCAAATCTTGTCTCAGAATATTAGATCTATCAGATCTATAGTAAATCATGGAAAATAATTACCCTGGAAGCTCCCCTTGAACGAGATCTACCATGACTTCGGTAGCATTTCCTGGACAGTTCAACCTCAAGTCCCCAAGGCAAAGATGTGGAAATCTTAATGTAGCCAAAACCAAAGTCACAGTGTATAATTAATAAGGGAATTATGAAATAGGTTGTTACAATCTCTAAACCAATTACAGATACAAAATAGCAAAATGTACAAGTACGACGACCCAAAGAAATGACCTGAAAAAAAAAGTGCTGCAAATCTACAAAAAGTGAAATTGAAGAACAACTCACAATCCTTTTTTGGCTCAGAAGCTGAGTTTTCCTCGTCATGAGTCTACCGGCACTATGAACCAGCCATCCACCGGCCATTATTTTAAAATGTCTAATTAAAATTTGGTGTACCTATAGCTATTAAATTAAGAATTTTATTTTACTCTTCCGCGAAAAACTCACTCTGCCTCTGCGATATCAATGTCTATCATAATCGCGGAAACTGTGAGGAGTTGGATTACCTTTTTGTTAATGTTTATTTTTATTTGTTAATGTGATTAAATAGTGACTTTAATAGTTTCAAAAGAGGTCAAATGGCAATGCCAAAACTACTTGCTAAACGATCAACTATCAAATTCAGCTTTCCAGCGTGTTTTTTTTTTTTTTGCTTCTTAAATATTTTTGGCCGCTGTGGGTGCGATCGGGAAAAAACGAGGAAAAAAATGAAATGGAAATGTGCATGACTTCATGCGATTTGAAATTTCTGGCGGTTGATGCAAGCATTTCTTTGCCGTTTCTTTTATATGCAGACATGTGTAGACAAAAATAAAAAAGTGTGAAAATAAATTTCAAATGTTCATTCCGATTCAAAATCTTTGGATGGCATGAAAAAGGATGACTAAATACAATCATGCATCTCTTTATTGTTTGAATAATTAGTTAGGCAATACAAATGTAACTATGCATATATGTACATAATACATATATTTATAACAATTAATACATATCAGTGATTAAGGAACAATATACATAATAACATACCTGTTAAAAATACAAATACAAAATGTAAAAAACGTCGTCACAACTACATACTATTATACTATTGCAAATACTTGAACAAGCATCAACTTCTCTCGAAGTCAAATCTTAGCATAAGAACGATTGTAAATACAATTCTGCAGTCAATACTGAGGCGAAAAACGAAGTTTACATCTCTTCATCAGATTCCTCGTCGTCACTACTGGTATCCGAGCGGGCTAAATTAGGGATGTCATTCGTGCTCCAAGTGAATTTTTCCACCAGATCTTTCAGTCGTGGATCAAGCTCATTGGGCAAGTCAGAGCCGGTATACACTCCCAGATCGATGGCATACACCAAAAGCTTCTTCCAGTACTTATTCTTGTACAACACATAAGGATTTCCAATTACTATCATGAAGGCTTTGGCTCGAGTGACTGCCACGTTGAATCTTTTCTTGGAGTACAGAAAGTCAAGCTTGGCTATGGAACTTCCAGACATCAAGTCATCCAGCTCGGATCTGACAGTAGAGATAATCATGACTTTCCTCTCACCTCCTTGAAACTCTTGAACGGAAGCAATTTTTGGAAGTTCATCCTCCAGGAGGGTAAGTTGTAGGGCGATCTTCAACTTTTCTACCTGAAAATTGATTGGATCAAAATTCATTAGAAATCATCATGAATCAAAAATGTTAATCGAAATCACCATCAATCAAAAATTCATAACCCAGTTCGGTTTTGAATTCCAGTTCGGTTTTGAATTCCAGTTCGGTTTTGAATACAACTATTATTTTTACTACCTGCTTGCGATAAGGAGTAATGATGCCGATGTCCTCACTGAACACACCGTTATTTCGCAGAATTTTGACATATTTTGTAATCTGAGTGACTTCAGCCATATTGTACCAACTGGGTGAATCGTCATCTTTCCGACAGTTTCCTTTCACCCCATGGAAAATAAGAGGTACTCCTTTTTTGGGAATATCGTTAAGACTCGCGCAAAGATCGTAGACTTCCTCTTTCTTGGCAAAAGAAGCCAGTTCGGCGTCATAAAAGAGCTCGGACGGAACTTTTAAAAGCATTGGATGGCTACGATAGCTCTTCAATAATTTTGTCAGAAAGGCAGGATTATATTTTGTCCCCGGGAAGTTCACTTCATCTCTGGAGTATGTCCTAGTAGACATTAGACGCTCCAAAAAAGAGCGTTCTAAAAGCTTCTCGGTCGCATGAACATCGCACATCAGGACTGGACCAAGCTGCTCTGGGTCTCCAGCTAGAATAACCTGAATAAATTTGCAGAATGAAGGTCTTGTAGAAGTCGAACACTTTGTAAAAATTGTCTATATAGAGATTACGCATGCCTATATATTGTATCAACTTACCTGACTCTGCTTATCAATGGCAGCGAGAACACAAGGAATCATTGTCTCTGGTTCGGTGCAATAACCCGCTTCATCAACGAACACATGACTAAAGTGGCCGGTGTTGAGATGCAATTGGAAAAATTGGCCCGCCGTGCATACAGTGCTGATGATGAGTCTATGTTTGGCAATCGCATCAAGGTATTCGCCATCCTCACAAAAGTCTGCAATAGTATTCAAAGGGTTGTTTTCCGCGCGTATAAATCCATTTAAGCGTACAAAGTCTCCGGGAGCAAACAAATTTGTTGCGACGAGTTTTTCAGCTATTAAATCAGCCCCGGCATTGGATGGAACGGTTACTAAAATCCTACAGAGATGTAATAATTGAGAACGGTGTGGTTATTGTATTAATGTAAACGCTATAACTATTTTACAATTAACATTTATTGGAATTAATTACCAAAATGTGTTTTTTATAACTCGTTTCAAGCATTTAATTGGAAAAAGTAATTACAATTACCTTGAAGTAGGCTCCAAAAAATATATTTGCATTATAGCTTCCACAACCGTTACGGTCTTTCCTGTGCCCGGAGGACCAAAAATAATATAGGGCAATGGTCTGCCTTGGCCCCGTAAAATTCTACGCACCGCACTTCTTTGCTCTTCATTTAAATCGTGATTGTGCCACTTCAGAGTGACTACTCCATATGATGGCATTTGCACCCTTCCTTTGTACTTAAATAAACTTCTGGCACGTCTTTCCTCCTCCCCATTCTCCTGCTCTACTTTTCCTCCAACAGGTACAAAGCAAGGCTGAATTTGCTTGGGGTGCTACATGCAAAATTAAAAAAAATCACCTTAAAACTGACAATTGCAAACATAAGTTGACGTCTTTATCTGCGTTAAAAAATTACATACCAGGTTGTCGTTGATGTCCTCAATAAAATGAATACGAGGCTCCTGTAATTCGAGGTTCTTCTTCCCAGGAAATAGCCAACTAGGTCCAAGGTGCTGCATTGCGTGCTCCACGGCGAAATGCATTCGCTTGTAGGTATTCCTCCCCAGTACAAATTCAACACGAAGTGGCACAGGTTTTGAATTATATAGACGGTCAAATCGTTCATGGAATTTCACTTGAATTTTGGGGATGTCGTCGTCACTCAAAAATATCTTTGTAATTCTGCCACCAGTCGCTAAAATTAGAAGCAATATTAGCATAGGTTTTGTTGAATTATAGCTGAAAATTT
Organism: Disparrhopalites patrizii; assembly: GCA_034698585.1. Taxonomy (NCBI): domain Eukaryota; kingdom Metazoa; phylum Arthropoda; class Collembola; order Symphypleona; family Sminthuridae; genus Disparrhopalites; species Disparrhopalites patrizii. The sequence continues at coordinate 4,062 of JAQGBT010001428.1, read as the reverse complement.
CTTTGCAAGTTAGACTGTTGAATTCACATTCAATAAGCGCAGACATATACTACAAAGGAAAAATAATACGAAAATACTACAAACCTGGTATTTCACCATCCAAAGTTGTGACTTTAATAATGTCCCCCACTAATAGTTGGGGCGAGAATTCTCTCGCACGGGGTGCTTCGAAGATGAAATGACTGTTTCTGTCTTCTCGCAAAATCACGTCGACCATGTCATATTCCCGCCGCAGAAGCCGACACTGAATCTCTTCAAACCAGATACAAACTTGAAAGCGCTCCTGGAAGTTTTGGCACAGACAAATTGAATATATTGTGTAACCGGTCTATTATGTATTAAATATTAATAATTGATAATACATGTATAAATATTAAATATACGATACAGTAACATACATAAATACATACAACGTACCACATAATTCAATGCATCCAATTCACGTTCAACGAACTTCGATCCATCCAAACGTACCATAGAAGGACAAAAATTAATAAGTGCATCAGTATCTTCACTTTCAAAGCATTTCATCAAAGGCTTTGGAATCGGATATTCCTTACATCGGTGCGGAATAAAAAAAGGAGCTCGAACTTTTGCAGGAGCTACAATTTCGACTTTTATTTCGTTGAACAAACTATCTACCCCTGGCTTTTCCTTAACAATGTACTGTCTTTTCATTGCGCTCAACTCTTTGCTTTTGACTAAAATTGTTCTCTCGTCCTCTGAATACACACGAGCTAAAATTATTCGACCAATTTTAAAACCAGCAAAATGGAAAATACATATATCTTTTGTACGGCCCAACTGCAACGGATGACATTTCAACTGAAAATTAAATTAATCAGTTATTATTAATGTATCTACTCTTGTTTTTAAAATGAACAGTTAGGCAAGGCACTATAGTAAAATGTTAGCTTACTCGCAACTTCAACTGATCTCCCGGATCGATGAGAATAGGGTGGAAGCTTTCAGGCATTGGCGTTTCATCTTCCCTTTCAAACTTGTATGAGCAAACGTCCTGTACATTTCCCAAGGTGATTCCAGTAAGTAAAACGCCAGCCGTGTTTCCAAAATTGTTCACATCTATTGTTCTGATAGCTACTCCACCCTGGTACTTCAATTCCTTGAAAAATATAGCTGGACTTGGAGAAATTCTCACGTAATTCTTATTCTGTAATAATGTCTTGAATTTTTCTTCCAGTGCATTGACTTCATTTTCATCAACCCGATCAAGGCTAAACGTAATTAAATATAAATTCCAGCATAAACCATTACTTTTTGCAAGTTGCAAGACCACAGACAAAAACATTAGATCCCATAGGGATAAAAAAAAGTCATTCTTACCTATCAACAGGTTTGCGAGATATAGGCTTCTCGTATCTGACTTCCAGTGCTCTTCTCTTGTAAGTATAAACCTTGTTACGGCTCGTAATGTCCTTATGATCACGGTCGGAGGCAACTGCGACAACCCTCACAATATCCCCTATGGTCGGAAATCGGTCCGTCTCAATAGCGTCTTGAGTAAAACGTACTAATCCTCCTGTGTCGTCATCGACACACCATTGATCAAAGCGCTTAATAACCTTGCCCACTGAAGTTCGCATATCCACCCAATTGACTCCCACGACATAGGCAGTATCTCCTTCCCTTGTAGATCCTTCTTTTTCCATCAAACTGACGCTCAACCAATCACCTATATTTAATCACCAAAATTCACTTGTTTTACAATAAACGGATAATTCTGCAAATTGGTTTGATAATATTAAATCCACACAATTTGCCCAATACTTACCAATCGCCGCCTTGAAGTCATTCGGAAGATCTGTCTTTGAAAGGCTGAAGCTTCTATCTTCAGCATCATTGCTATTCCTTGAAGGTTCCCCGGGTCCCAGTTTGACGCAGTCATCTCTGAATTCTAAGATTTTGTAATTGACCGTCTTTTGTCGGGCCCGGAGCTGTATATCCTTTTCCTTTTTACTGATAGCAGGTCTCAGATTCTTCGCGAGCCACGTGCTACTTTCGTCATCATAGAAAGCTTCGAAATCGACTGTCATGCTTCTCTTGAGCGGAAATGCGACATCACATTTCTGGAACCTGTACTTGTTGTCGATAATACCAACCGCAAGGGCTTCATCCAATAATGTGATGATCCCTTCCTTCTGTTGGCATTTTTGGGAATCCCCTTCGTCAGCTTCATGGATAAGCTAAAATCATCGTTACAAAAAAAATGCGTAGGTATATATAAATGACATCTTTTTGAACTTTTTTATGTTTCACGTAGAATCCAGACCGTCCCCCTATTTCCAACAATCACCTAATCTTTTTTGCCAGTAATTAAAAATTAAAACAATAGTAACACCTACACACCTTATCTTTCTTCACTTCAGGTCCTTCCGTTTTCGTAATACACACGGATTTTTCAGATGCTTCCTCAGGAGATACAGGATCTTCAGCATCCTTGATTTTCCCCCCGAAAACGGAATTCAACAGTTTCCACATTATGGCTCTGTACAGAGTTCCCAAACAAATAACTTACAACGTTATACAATAAAATTTTCGACTTGAACTAAACACATACACACCCCAACTACTTCCAACTAACTGAAGACAAATATGAGCACTAAACTTGAACCTGGAGTGTTTTTCCCCAAACGTACAAGCTCAAGTAAATCTTGGAATGTGAGTTATCCAAACACAAAATATATACTAAAACAAAAATTCCACCCATCTTGCAAGAAAATAAGAATAAAACGTAGAATGTCTTTCAAGGTTCAAAAATTCGGAGAATGTACCACCCGTTTTTCACCTTCTTTTTCCGTGTCAAATGCATACTTATCACAAATCACAATAGGTATAATCAAAATCCATACAATTGGAAAAACATTAACCAATCAACGACTAACCCGCAAATGAAAATCACCAGGGTTGATGAAGGGTCTTTTAACCCCCGCCTGGGGGTCAGGTGCCCGGCCAGTATTGAAGGCAATCGTATAAAGCGGTGGAAGGCTGACATTTCGAACTACCTTCAAGATTTATTATATATAACTATAACTATAATCTTAACTTTACATATTATAACAAATTTTTTTAATATAAAATATGACTCCCACGCCTCAGGCAAAAGTGAAATCTTCATCCAAAATTTTGAATTTTTAGATCTTTCAGTGTTCCTTTATTTTTTTAAATTGGTCTTTAAAAAATTTGGTTTTCCTATTCTATAAATATGCATTATCTATAAATATCACTGATTTACTGATTAGTTCACAAACAATACAAAATCTTTGGTTTGTGACTGGCGGAAAATTAAAAAGGACTTCCGGAGCAAAGGTCAGTGATTTGTAACGGTGGCATGACCTCAGAGTAACAATTGATCACAATTTTAATAAAAATAATACGTTTTATAATTTATAAGTTTATAACTATTATAACTTTTTTATTGCTCTCAAGCTGCGTCACAGCCCATCACAGATATAAATTAATAAACCAAAACTAAATATTCTCTGAAAACAAGAGTAGCACACTATAAAAATGACTTTTCCGAAGGCAATAGGAATAATAACGACTAAATGACATTAAATCGTTCGGACGTAGAAAAATGAATTTAAATTTAATTCTTAATTCTTTGTGCCGTCAAGACTGATCGGATCTGGACGGATTCTACCTGAATTTAAATTTTCCCTCCAAATTCCTTTGACAAGCATGAGCTTTTACCCCTTTTTTTGTTTACGTTTAGATTACTATTTAAACGTGTACTGAACAGAAAAGAAATGAGAAAATCATTTTTATAATATGCATGCAGAGAATCGGTAAGACAATTTTATGAATGACCTTTGACCTAAGCTACTGTCTTTCACCTCGTCTATGATATCTTTATTAGAAAACTGATTGCTAAAAATCATAATATGATAAACCTGAAAATAAGACAGACGACAGACAGAAAAAAACATATGGAATGTATACAATGTTCAAATGGAATGTATACAAGGTTCAAATAACCTTTGACCTCATGGATACAGACGAAGTCTCCAGATCATATGACAAAAACATTTTTTAGCCGTTCAA
>JAQGBT010001427.1:0-32251 GCA_034698585.1 Disparrhopalites patrizii | reverse complement strand
TTCGGGCGTATTTCGAAAATTTAAATATTTTCTTAAAATTCGAAAACTCAAAACGGGCACGAACTTTTGTCATACCGGGAGGTTCCTAGGGGTGCTCTAATCAATCCCCCTGGTCTGGGGTAAATCCTTTTTGGACATGTCAAAACGTTCCCTTGTTAGTCCCAGGTTCTTAGTATGTATGGCAAGAGCTTCCAGAAACGAGGCCATTCCACGTTCTGGACAGGATGACTATTCCCCCATTCATTGCTTTTATAATATATATTCACTCAAACCGTGAGCCTTTTGGTCACTTTTTCGTGAAACTACGAGCGTTTTGTTCATGGATTTTCCATCCGACTTTTTCCGTGAAAAGGTACAATTTCATAAACATTTGCGGGCAACTGGTCTCGTCAATTATTTTTCATTATGGGTATTATCGATGGGCGCACATACATATGTAGGTAGTTTATCAGACTTTGAATGGGCACCGTACGACGATCACACGAGGATAAAAATTTTCTTCACCTATTTAAAAAGGATTGTTCCGACACAATGGATCGGCACGGACAATCCGTTCCGCAACAGCGGAGAAGCTCATGATCCAGCAAAATGTATTAATAATTAACACTAATGTATTAATCCACTTTTTATACATTTGAAGCAGCACAATCAAGAATTTATTCCCAAACAGATTTACAAAACGTATATCACGTTGAAGTAAATAGAATAAAACGACGTTTTTGTCCAAAACCCACAAACGTAAAAAAACATTCATCGCCATAAAAAATGTATGATCATAGTACCATAATCCATTCTAATTGCCAATACGATCAGCTGTGCTGGAGCGGATTGGTCTGGGTAGGAAAGGAACGGATTTTCTTGGATTATATCATGGGCCAAAAAATCGGATCCGGAGCGGATTATGCCGACCACTAGGCAGAAGCAACGTAGGAACATTGAACCACACTTCTGTAGCGTATTTTATAATTTTGGGCACTTGCAATTAGTCAGTTTTGCTTTTAAGGAATTTTGTTTTGTAGTTAGTTTTGCAATGGCAATTACATTGGCTTTTCGTGCTTTTAGTTGCTATTTGTTCTTAAAAGACGATATATAAACGTGAATACACGATGTCAAAATCAATGATTTAATGCCAACAACTGTGGTACGCTTCACACCCTCATACTTGTGGGTCGGCCCCTGTCAGTTTTAATGGTGAAAGGCTTTTATGCTAACTGTGCTTATAACTGTTTTCGGATTTTTCCGATTTCAGGATTTTCCTTTCGAAATGGGGAAATGTCCCACCTAAGAAATGTCCTCGGAAACGCCTAAGATGCCTAAGATTCTTCGACAATCTTTCAAGACTGATTTCATCAAAATCTAACCCTCTGGAGAAAAGTTATGAGAGCCTACTGTTGCCAAATTGTTCTACAAAATAAATTATTATGGCAACAGTTATTCGAAGAATGCCTTGCTATTCTAACCAGAGGAGGTACAAATCTGATCACCCGTAAAAACTGAAAAGAACGTCGGAGCATCCAAATGTAACGAAAATGGATTCCCGGCAAGAACATTCAAACGAGAGGGATCCTTTGAGATACCTCTTGGGAGGACTTGCACCAAAGGGATTCGTTTTTCTTGACGCGCTTACAAAAATGATCCCTCCGAAAATACTCTTCAGAAGAACCCAATTCAACTTGTCAATGAAAGTATCCTGTAGATTTTACCCATCCGCATGCACAAGAAAGCTTGCATTTCCCATGTAAAATGCAGACGCTCATATTTTCTGCCCTTGACAATAACGTGTATGTACCTACATAATGGAGCAGAAGCTCCACGGATTTGATGATGACAATTCTGCCCACAATGATTATGTACTTGTTACTAACCGGTGTATGAAGCTGCATGAAAAGTTTCCACACCGGATTTCAGTAGACCCTCTCCCCCCACAGGAGTTGGAGGAAAAAAAAAGTTTAGGACTTTATAATCATTAAACATACATATGGGTAGGAGTTAAAACCGGTGAGCACTCCACTCTTTCGGGAAAAACGTGGAGGAGTTATAGACATTGAGGTATTTCCCGCTCTGTACATGTGTACTTTAAGCAGGGGAATTTGTGGCATTGGAGATGGAAATCCAGAACGAGACTTTCTCCGTCTACTACTACAGTGCGGAGAATCTGTCCGTGGCAGCCGCAATCCTAACCAGTTATGGTGCAATTTTATGTTGCAATTTGTAGTAAAGAAATATGCAAAAGTGGTAGTAAAAAATATTTAAAAGTTGTAGTGAAAAAGTAGCGAAAAGAAGTAGCAAAAAAAAATATGCAAAAGTTGTAGTAAAAAAACATGTAAAAGTTGTAATATTTTTTGAGTTTTGTGTGAAAATGTTGTCCATCGAAGACGCTATGGTGTATTCGTGTATTGGATTACCGCAGATTAAAATATAAGATTTATAACTTGGATAAATAATTGTTCGGAATACATTAAATCTTCCACCATAGCCGGATTACTGTGTTGGGATTAGTATCCGTAATCCAGATTGAAGGATTGGATTTTTAATCCGGGATTTTTCCAGAGCTCTGATACCATCATTAAATTGACAACCGGTGACATGGTTATAATGGATATTGTTTTCTAATTTCTGCCGAAATTCTTTATATATATACATATTTCTTTGTTTCTTTTTTTGTTTCTTGTTTTGTTTCTTTGTTTGACTATATTTCTTTGTCTATATTTATATACACACGTACGCCTATATGTATGTATAGTTAAGGAAAAGTTCATAGGAATTGTGTTGTGCAATCCATTTCTTTGGGTATAAATGTGCATACACATACCTACTAGTGTGCCCGGCCATCCGTCAGCGGATTCACGGGTGGTCAAACCGTCGTGGTTTGTGTAAGGACGAGGAAAATTTTTTCCGCCAAAATAAGCACTAGCCCACAATATTCGTGTCGTGAAGCTTGGTACTAACTAAGTAATATTCTCCTTAATTAACTGTTGATTGGATTGTCTTATCAGTACATATATGTATGTGGGTTCAGGAATGGCTCCTATACTTTAACCGTAGATTGAATTCATCCCACACGTTTTCACATGCTTTGATTAATATTGGCACCGTAATTCTGCAAGTTTTCTGGCTCTGGGAATTGTCTTTAGTCGTTTGTGTGTTTCGGTTCCCAGGGTTTTGCATATAAATAGCTTGGTGATGATGAAACCCGGCACTAATTTTTTTATGATTTTATTCCTGTTCACTGTTCACCTACCAAATATTACCCAAATCTCAATTGAATACAGTTCTACGCACTGGGCATACGAAATAAAACCCTTTCATCGTTAAGCTGACCCACACGTATGGCGGTGTGAAGCATATACAATTGTTGCCATTTCACCATTGATTTCAACTCTTATATGAACATATGTTGATTTTTGATAATACCGTATTTCTTCCTATTTTATTTTGAATAAAGCTGCTAGAAATTCTTCTCCGAATCCGAATCCGAGAATAGTTTAAAGGCGATACAAAGGCCCATTATTAGTTGGTCTAACCCGGACATCCTTTATCAATTTGACAATATACATACGAGTTTTTTTTTGTGAAAATGTTGTCCATTGAAGACTTGCAACTGAATATCCGGGCTTTAACTCACATCTCCAATGTTCATATACTTCCCTTGGAATTCGACTCTTTCACCCACACCGTCACTGCGTCCAGGAGAATAATACTCCAAATATTTTGTGTCCTTTGTTGCCTAACAGAGTTACCGCAAGGGTTACTTAAATGTAGCTCACTTGTCTACGTTCTCTGTCACAACGGCCAAAATCAGCAAGACCCGATATTCACTTTTATCCACGCATTTGTGGTCATTATACATCTGGTTAATCTCTCTGATGTCTGTCTAGTATATTGGGGACACTCTCGTGAAGTTGCCCTCCTTCTAAGCGCCATCCTCAAAGGCAAAGGATCTGCGGAGACAGTCAAGAAATGTGTCCGTTTGAATGGTGAAACTGGTGGTAGTAGTAATAAGGTGAAGAATGCACGCCACGTTCAGGCATATTCACTGTGGAACTCGATGAGAAATGGGAAGTCTTTGAAGGAAATAATAATTATAATTTTCCCTATATTATACATTAATTTTCTAGCTGTGGGCTTTTTTATCTTTGTTGCATTTCCCTTCCAAAGTTTTACTTCCAGTTACGTTCTTTCTCCTGAGTTGCGCTGTAATTGGATCATAGTTGTGGGATGTACGATTTGGGATCTGTTATTTGTCGTCCGGGCCGTCGTTGGTGTATATGTGTATACTTTTGTCATCATCAACCACACATCGCACCTGGCGGATGACGTTCTGGGTCCAATAGCGGGGTTGGAAAGGTAATGCATAATGTGTAAAGTGCTTTGCTACATGCAAGGTGCAAGGTATGACATCCGAATCGGTATGTATTGGAATTCAAATCGGAATTATATTAATATTTTCCAGTATTTTAATCGGCATTCGTATCCATGTTTTTGTCGGAAAAATATTTTAATTGTAATTTATAATTACAAATACATTCGAAATTCAAATTCAAAAGACATTTGGATTTGACATTGAATAAATTAAGGCATTCGAAAATTCTTTCATTATGTAGCTAATTCCCGCCTCCGAGCAACTTTTTTTGCAAAATCAAGGTATTGGAACGATGATTTTTTCAATTGGCAGTAATATAAATATAACTATTTCGTCCGTAAAAGCATCGATTTTTTGCAAACTCAGGGTTTCGGAGTCCATTAATAATTTTGTGTATTGAATTTTGCGTGTCATTTAAGATACAAATTATGCCAGATTTCATTACAAATTTTTTAAAAGTATTTGAATACGTATTCATATGCCTGAATATTGGAATAAAATTATATTGGAAAAAATTTTATTTTAGATATCCGAAATTTAAATTTGTATTCATAATTATAGGAAAAACACTTATTTTAATTCATTTTTTTCGGGTATCATTCCTTGACTACATGTATGGATGTTTGCATATAAGTAACTCCTTTTTTCGGTATCGACAACAAAAATACAAACGTTTGCCATTGCAAACATGCTGTAGATTTTACCGTGTAGATTCGAAGTTAATGTAAAAGGTCAAAAGCAAGGGATGACATCCGAAAAAATATGAATTAAAATTCGAATTAAAATACGTGCTTTTCCTAATTATGAATACAAATTTAAATTTCGGATATCTAAAATATGAATTCTAATTCCAATACAATATTTTATTCAAATATTCAGACATATGAATACGTATTCAAATACTTTTCGAATATTTAAAAAAAAAATTTTTAATGCAACCTGACATAATTTGTAGCTAATAAACGCAAAATCAGTACACAAAATTGTAAATTGATTCAGGAAATCTGATTTTGCCAAAATCGATGCTTTTAAGGACGAAATTATTGTATTACTGCGAATCGAAAAAATAAATGTTGCAATACCTTGATTGTGCCAAAAAGAACTTGCCCGAAGGCGGGAATTAGTAACATAATAGAAGAATTTTCGAATATCAATAAAGTATCGGAATTCAAATGTCAACTTTTGAATACGAATTTGAATTTCGAATATATTTGTAATTATAAATTCCAATTAAAATACTTTTCTGACAAAAATATGGATACTAATTTCTAATACCGATTAAAATACTGAAAAATATTAATATAATTCCGATTTGAATTCGAATACCGATTCGGATGTTATACCGTGGTCAAAAGTCAAAAACTGTAATCCTAAAAGTAATCCTAAGTCCAAGAAGTGAAATTAATTCAGAGAAAAAATTGACGGGGGACCTTTGAATGGTGACTTTTTCTCATGCTAAATCCCATTTAAAATTGGCGGAGCGATATTCGGTTTCGGTGTCGACTTTTACAAAAAGGAGTCAGATATAACATACAGAATATACAGGTTGCCCAGAAACATTTGCCTCTGGCCGCAATGTGAAGATCACTGAAGACATGCATTGCTTGTAGAAGTTTATTGTGTATTTAAGGACATTTTTTTCATGCAGATCCGACAATGATTTGCCAAATTATGGTAATTTTTTCAAATTTTTTCAAGTTAAATATTCTGTATTTATGGCGAAATCCATTTTTTTTATTCCGTCTTTAAGGACAAGCATTTTGTGCTCCCACAACGGATTAAAACGGAATAAACGTGTTTTCTGAGCAGAATTTTATTGTGGATCTAAGAAAAAAATCTGCCCACTGATCGGAAAATAAATAAAATAGTGCTGGAGATTTTTCCGCGCCAAGTTAAAAAAATCAGAATGTAAGACCAAATATTTTTTAACTTGTTTTGAAAATACCGCCATAACTTCCTAAATCTTGTTCGGATCGGGATACATGTTTTTTCTAGATCTACAATCAAATTCTGCATGGAATTCATGTATTGAGTACTGTTAGCATTATCGCATCGTAGCGCTATGGGGAAGGTAAATGGTTCTTGGTACCTTGTACATATGTATATGTATGTACACCTGTACTTACAACACTTGGTATCAATTAATCGTGACTTTGCTTCGTTATTGTTGCTTTACTTGAACCTCTTCTGGTGAGATTAACAAGGCATTGCTTGAATAACACCAACTATGTTGTAGAACAATTTGGCGACAATGTATGCGGATGAAATTTGTGGCATTGGAGGTGGAAATCCAGAACGCGACGTTCTCCGTCTACTACTACATCTCAAAGGTTTCGGCATTAGGAGGTGCCATTATTACTAGTTATGGTGCAGTTGAATACTTTCACTCCGCCCCCATTCATTCCTTGATCTTGGTCTTCTTCGGTTCATTCGTCTGCATGCTCTTCATTTGTCTCTTTGGCGATTGCTATCGGGTTCCTGAGGCGCTGGTGGAATTGAAGCTCCGCGTCTTGAAACGGAGTGTGCAATGTGGTAGACTTTACCGTTCGTTTTATCGGAAGACTTTAAGGGGAATTGGGACCGGATATATCAAAATGGGTGAATTTCAAGTCCTGGACAGGCTCACCGTTCCCACATTCTGGCAATTTATAATCAGTCAAACAGCTGGACTATTAGTTACCTTTAGATCGTAAGCTGGCTCATTATCATGAACAATAATTTACTATATTGTAGCGACAGGCTATTTCCTGCCGCTCTCTTTCGCATTGGCGCGATTCGCCAATGATTTGGGGCTTTTCCTACGCCCCGTAAGAAGTCATGGTTCATCTCCTCTGTGCATCGGCTCTCTCATCGGCTCTCCCCATCGACTTTATTCTCCGTTCCTCCCCCGGTTGAATCACATTCCCTTTTTATTTTCCCCCATTTTCCATCTTCGTTTTCCCCTTTCCCAACATTTTCTCTCATTTTATTTTTATTTAATGGGAGCTTTTGCCTTTAATTTTATTTTTTAGGGCTTCGTGCTGTGTACTCTATTGTGCGTGATGTTGAGTTAATAAATAAATAATAATTATTCCCTCCCCGCTAATTCTTCGTTGTGTTGTAGTTAGTATTTTATTTTGCCCACTCTGTTCCCGAGTCCATAATTTTTAAGCTTCGTTGTAATATTCCAAATGGCAGCAATTACAGCACTGTAATAAACTAACTTTATTTCTGAGTTGGGCCACAGTTTTGTGAATGCGGAGTGAATACTTCCACTCCACCCCCATTCTATCATTTGTCTTGGTATTCTTCTGTCCAATCATCTGCATTCTTTTCACTTTTGTCGCTTTGGCGATTGCTATCGGGCGGATTGGAGAAGGCAGGTTTTGACAAAGTTTGCGAAATGATACGAACGTCCACTCGATTTGTCGGAATCAATTGGAATTTTCAAGGGTCATCACAAAATAGGAAAAACGACCGATTGCACGTAACAATAAGTATTCTGGCGAACTGTTAGACCTTGCCGGCCTTGGGTTTATCTGGCGTCTCAGACTGCAGTAAAAGACTGTTCTGTGGCCGATGATCCTTTCTTTCTTTTCCTCTCTATGCTAATTCGGCCTCAAAATAATGCAGCATCTGCAAACCCGATATGCAATAATTTGGTTAGTAGCTATAAGCAAATTAATATGCATAAGTTCTGTGCAATCTGCAATGCTTGTAAAACAAATACATGTTTGATTACTGTTGTGTGCAATCTTTTGGTCACTTTTTGGTGACACTACGAGCTTTTGTTTATGGATTTTCTATTTATGGATGACGTTATACGCATATATACAACGCCAATGCGGACCAGTAGGCAGCAGCAACGTGGAAACATTGAGCCAAAATCTGTAGCGTAATTTCAAATTTTTGGCATTTACAATTAGCCAGATCTGCTTTTAAGGAATTTTGCTTTATAGTTAGTTTTTTCATTGGCTGTCACCACGATGACGAGCGTCTCCAGCTCCTTTAAGGTCATTACAAGCTAGGAGGAGTTCATGGACGCTATTGGCATTGATGCTGAAATTCAAATGGGTATCCTGGCAGGACTGGTCGAAATCGGAAGCTCTTTATTCCATGACAAAACAATCTACTCGGGACGATGAACGGGATACGGCGATATTTACATTCACGGAGTATACATGCTTCGAAAATTTGGAGTCATTAACTCCGGGACTTCAGGAAAATGTTGTGGGAGAAACCATAATTTTAGTTCCTGCGAAAAACATTATCACTAGTAATTTGTGTTCTTGCATTTTAGCTACTATTTTAATATGTGAGAGTGTTTTTTTTACAATATTTTGCATGCGGTTTAACTCAAGATTTAAATTGACACTGCATTTTTTGTTCAATTTCGTATGCATTTTTTATGTATATATAATACGAAATTACGAAACAATACGATTTTATATGTACATGACCCGTAGAATTTCTGTCAGATATGTTTGTAACTATTTCATGTGCAATTTCTTCTCGCGGTAAAATTATTGGACGCATATACTTATTTCAGTTATGTGCCTGTAACAGAATTTCGGTTCTGTACCTCGGCCAAATTGTTCAAGATGTTCAAGTTTTAACAGCAAATTATTTATTAAAATCAGGTGAATTAATCAATCACCCGTTCAAATCAATGAATTTGAGTGAATTTCATGAAAAATCAAAACCATATTGAATGAATTGATTTGAATGAAGCCACGTTGACAGTGAATGGATCGATTGTGAATATGGCGGGTACTGACTCTGAATGAATTTGAGTGAGTGGTTTCAATTGGATTGTCATATCAATTTCCTGAGCCACTTCGTTGTTCTACCCATTAATTCTACCCCCCCCCCCCCCCACATTCGTTCTCTTGCCATATCCCTTAACTGCAATTGATGTCAATCTGACCACAAGATTGGATTTACTTAATGGAATTGTTTATTATTTACAAAGGTACATTGTTCTTATATGGAATGTGCACGTGTGTACCCCATGTAGTTTTAATTTAGTTTATCGTACCTTTAGATAGTGTATTGTATACGTTGATTAATCTTTTATTTTCCGTATATTACATTTTGACACACCTTGGACGCCATTTTGGTCAAGGCATCTTCTCCAGTCGCACGACTCTTTTATCTGTGATTTCGATACAAAAAAGGACCTTGCTGAACCCTTGTTGAATATTTTATTGAATCTGATCATACTAGTTTTTGCTGAAGATGTTGTCCATCGAAGACTTGCAATTAAATATTTGGGCTTTAACTCAAATCTCCAAGGCTCATATACTTCCCTTCGATTTCGACTCTTTCACCCACACCGTCACTGCTTCCAGGAGAATAATTCTGCAAATATTTCGTGTCCTTTGCTGCCTCACAGTGTTTCCTCAAGGATTACTTAAATGTCTGGCACAACGACCGAAATGAACAACCCCGAATATTCACTTTTATCCACGCATTTGTGGCCACGGCAAATCTGGTAATTGTCGCCGAAGCTTGTCTAATATATTGGGGACTCTCTGAAAAATTTGCTCTTCTACTCACAGCCCTCCTTAAAGGAAAATTGGTTCCCGAAACTGTAGAGAAATGCGCGGGAACAGAACATCAAAAGGGTGTAAATGTAATAACCAGAAGCGTTCTCACCATGCTCGGACATATTCATTGTGGAATTCGATGCAAAACGGGAAATCGTTGAAGGAAATCATAACTATGATTTTCCCTTTATTATACGTTTATGCTCTGACTTTGGGTGCGATTATCTTCCTTGCTTTCCCCTTCAGAAGTTGTACCACCAGTTACCTTCTTTCTCCCCATTTGCGGTGCAATTGGCTCTTAGTTGTTGGATGTACGATTTAGGATCTGATATTTGTCGTCCAGCTTATCGTTTTTATATATGTATGTCAATAGCTTTCTCGTTATTAACTATACATCCCACCTCGCGGATGATCTTCCGGTTCAAACAACGGATTTACGCGTGGAAAGATAGACAGTTGCTTTTTTACATACAAAATTGGAACATTATCTTGGCTAGGATTAAAAATGCATATTCTCCTTTTTCTTACTTCTCCTTTCTCCTTTCTTCTACTATGTACGTCACAAAGATTTTGACATTAGCAGCTGCCATTGTTACGAGTTTTGGTACAATTGAATACTTTCACTCCGCCACCCTTGAATCCATTGTCTTGATATTCTTCTGTGCATTCGTGTGCATGCTTTTCACTTGTCTCTTTGACGATTGCTATCGGGTTCCTGAGGCCATAGCGGAATGGAGAAGACAGATTTTGAAATGGAGCATGGGATATGATACAAATAGCCGCTGGATTAGTCGGAAGACTCTAATGGGAATTGGGAAGGGTCATCTCAAAATGGGACAATTCCAAATCCTGGACAGATTGGCCGTTCCCACATTCTGGCATTTTGTAATCAGTCAAACAGCGGGACTCTTAGTTAGCTTTAGATCGTAATGTGGGCATGAGTTGTGTATGCCGTGGGTACGAGTAACTCCCGAGTAATACTCATGAGTATGGGAACAAGTACGGGAAAAAACATATTTGTACTCGTTGACTTGAGTACGGGAACAAGTACAGACATTTTTTTTCTCATTTGTTTGAGTACGAAGTAAGTACGGGAACAAGTATCGGTTGCATACCAATTAATCCACATTTTGAGCGCAAAAAGGGCCACATTTTGCGCAGTATCAGCACGGAAATTTTTTTTCGGTGCCGAAGTGGTGCCAGTAATTCGCCAATCAGTTAGTCAAATCTGCGCTTCTTATACGCTTTTTTACCGACATATTTCCGCGCAAACATGAAGTGCCAAAATTGTTGATATCTTCCGGTGGTCATGAGTATCCGCGTTTTTCGGCAACTTTTCGCTAAATTCTGGCGCACATTCGGTACTTTTTGGCTGGTATGACTTTTAATCCGTACTCAAAGCGTAGACTCATATGGGAACAGGTATCAACTCAATGGGTACTCAAACAATGAGTACGGGTAGCTTGTTTTTTGTACCCAAACTTTGAGTACAGGAACGAGTACGAGTACAAAATTATGAAGTTTGTGTAATGTGTATTATGTGTATATATAATATGTATATTGGCAATAAAAATTATAAATTCAACAACTTTTTTGAGCACGATAAAAATTCGTTCGACTAACAATGTCTATGAGGATATTGTTAAATGCTTAATGTTTACCTTAGTACCAAAGTTTTTCACGAATGCTTCATTCCTCTTGGTACTCGATAAAAGATACATAAATACATACGTATACATACATACATTACATCGATGTTTTCAATTTCGTATCAAGTGTAGATGCAAGTGTAGATGCTCTGGTTGAACTGACCAGTATGGCAGTATAATTATTTTGCAGAAGAATTTGGGGACTTTGCTTCCAGACCTCCAGAAGCTTGTTAAGTGTGATATGAAAATTCAGAACTAAACTTCATTATTCCTTTATTACACCGCGAAGATTGTGGGTATTTAAAAAGCAAAAAGTTATAAGCTGGATGCGGGAATTGTTGACAATGCGTTAATTATTTGATAGAACCCAAAGCTACCTTACCTTGTGACAGGCAGTCACATTTTAATAGCGTCCAAGTTTCCGCTATTTTGCTCTGTTTAAGCTATTCCTGCCATTGTCAACAAAATCAAATGCTAAGCTGCTATAACAGTAGGTTTATAGTAGTTCATTTCATTGTTCAGCCTCATGCATTACAGAATTTTTCTCGATGTGTAAATATGATTACTTTATTGCTACTATTTTCGATTACGGCATACATTTGTCGGTGCATACAAGATACATAAAAAGAGGGTACAATTAATTGTGAGCAATCAACAAAGGTAAAAAAATTCTCAGTGCTGCTTTGTTGTGAATATGCGCCCATTTGTGGTGATCAAGTGCTAACTAGAAGTCCGGCCGTTTGATTAATGACAAAATCCCAGAAGGTGGGAGCAGATACTCTGTCCAGGACTTGAAATTGACCCATTTTGATATGGCCCTTCCCGATTCCCGTCAAAGCCTTCCGATAATACGACCGATCATTTCTGTCACAGCGAACACTGCGTTTCAAAACGTGACGTTTCAATTCCGCCAGTGATCTTGCAACCCGATATCCATCGCCAAAGAGACAGATGAAAAGCATGCTGGCGAAATAACAGAAGAAGGCCAAGATGAAGGAATGCACGGGAGCAGAGTGAATTTATTCGATTGCACCATAACTAGTAACAATTGCGCCTGATAGGGCCGAAATCTTCCCGACATAATAAAGAGTAGCAAAAGCCTCATTCTGGATTCTCGTTTCCAATGTCACAGATTTCATCTGAAGGCATTGTTGCCAAATTGTTCTGCAATATATTATTCAGAACTCAGAACCAAAATGAAGAGTAAAACATGTGTGCTTCCAAAAAAGGTGCGTTTCAGGTATAGCCGTCCAGTGGAATATTTGTTTTCATTCAGTAATTTTCCTTTTCATAAATTTTCATAAATTCTAAAATCAGCATTAAAAACGTATGCTTTAATTTATGACTCAAGAATGTACTTTTCCTTTTTCCCACATTTTCATACACAAAATAATCCCAAATAATGTTTTGAGGTGCCACGTTTTTGTTTTCATACAGCAACAAGAACGAATTAAAAAAATGTTGGACAGCTTTAAAAAATGGTGCTTATTAGCTTAAAAAATATACTGTATCCAGAAACAACAGTCGACTCTCCGTATAACGGCCTTCCTTATAACAGTTATTGCTCCATAAAAGCAGCAAAAAATTCTCCCCTCAAAAACTTTCTCCAATGGTTGGTATAGAAATGGCTGCTTTCTATAACGGCCAAAAATCTCTGCTGTATAGGGTGCTGTTGTAGAGAGAGTCGACTGTATATCGTTCATGTTTTTTCAAAAATTCATATCCAACAAGAATTTCAAATAATTCAAAAAAAGACATTTGTTGAGCTCTCATGCAGAAAATTTTCGTTAAACATTATTTAACTGTCCCAAATGATTTGTAATTTACACATGCAACGAAACATCAAACATTAATACCTTTCCATATGTAAGCCAGTGGCTTCAAGAAGGACATCATCCGCAAGGTGAGAAGTATGGTTGATAATGAAAATCGTATTTACATACGTATAAACGACTACTTGGACAGAAAAAATCAGATCCCAAACAATGCATCCCACAACTAGCAGCCAATTATGCTGTAATTGTGCAGACAGAATGAAGCCAGTGGCAAAACTACGAAAGGGAAACGCAAGGAACAAAATCACATTTACAAGGAAACTACAAATATGTGATATGGGGAACATCATAATTGTTATTTCCTTCAAACATTTCCCCTCTCTCATCGAGCCCCAAAATGAATATGCCCGATCGTGGCGAGAGCGCTCCAAGTTATTGCATTCACCACCAATTTCTCCCTTCCCACTCTCACATTTTGGTTCAGTTTCGGCAGACAATTTTCCTTGAAGGATAGCCGTGAGCAAGAGAGCAAATTCTTCGCAGTTTCCCCAATATATTTCTGTTACTTCGGCAACAAGTACAAAATTTGCCAAGGTTAGAAAACCGTGGATAAAAGTAAAAATTCGTTGTTCATTCTGTTCGTCGGACAAGAAGACGTATAGGAGTGTGCTGCATCTGAGAAACGCTTGAGAAAAAACGGTAAGGCAGTAAAGGATTCGAAATAATTGCTGGATTTTGCTCCTGGATGCAGTGACGGTGTGGGTTAGAACGTCGAATTCAAATGGTAGTAAATGCGCATGGCAGATATGAGCCAAAGCCCGAATATTTAGTTGCAAGTCTTCAATGGACAACATCTTCAGGAAAAATTCGTATTATCACAGTGGTCAAGACAAAAATTTGTATTATCAATTTTGACAGCAAAATTCTTATTATTAAATTGGACAAGAAAAATTCGTATGATAAAATTGGCCAAGAAAAATTCGTATGATAAAATTGGCCAAGAAAAATGATATTATCAAATTGGCCAAAAAAAATTTGCATTATCAATTCGGCCTATAGAAACGTATTGAAAAATTACCGCAACTTTTGCACCATTTTTGACGTGAAACTCACAGGTAGAAGAGAGTCTTACGACTGGAGAAAAAGCCACGAAGAAGACGGCATCAAAGGTTCGTCAAAATGTAATAACGAAAAAAAAATTAATCAATGTATATATATGTGTATACATATGTATATGTACATAGTATATACCTAAGTATAAAACCTGTGTAACGGTGTTCTTCGTGCTTTCTACAATTGTTCCTGTCAAAATACTTCCTGGGTGGTTAGTTTATTTATTTATTTTAGTGATTGCAATGATACAATTTGGATGCGTTGCAAAACCTGAACTGACACAAAATATGCAATTCAATCCAACAACTCTTGGTACAACCAATTCAATTTGTTTCAATTCCAAGTCATGGACTGAATTGAATTATGAAAATAAGTTGATTCAAACAAATTATCATAGAATGATTTTGTTTGTCAAACTTTAAAAAATCTCATTGTAACGATTTAGAAAGACAATAAGGAGCTACAAAATAACATTGACGAGAAAAACACGTTTGTCGAACTAGAATAAATACTGTAAATTGTTAATACACTTAATATAAATACAAAGTTTTCGGTTGAGTACTTTTGTACGTACAAAAGTTCTGACTTTGACAGTTGCACTCGAAAACAACTCTGAATTTAGATATTATACCAGTATTGCCATTATACTTTGTTTATTGGTTTATAAACCTGGCACTCGACATTTTTTAGTTCTGCGGGTTCCATATTTAAGTGTATTAGTTTAACCTTAAGACACGGGTTTTATACTTATGTTAAGATTCTACTCGCATCAGAAAACGGAATACATATAGATATTCCCTAATCGACACTCCAGCACTTACATTTACCACACGTTAAGGCAGTTCATGGCCATCGGTTTCTCAACTAATGAAATTTCTTATCATTGTGTGGTTTTAGTATTTACTCATACCTGGTCCGATTAACAACTGATAAATTAACTTCCTGCTCCCAAAATCGGACAACAAGAAGTAATTAACGGGACCAAGTGCCAGTGGGAACAACTATAAAAATTTTTGCTCCTGTGTACATTGGATATGACTTATGATTATGCAGGGGAGTGACAATCAAGGATTGTAAGCCCAGGATTACGGATTACTGTAATCCGTAATCCCGTAGATCAAACTTTACAGAGTAATCTGTAATCCATCTAATTGGAAAAAGCAATTGTAATCCGTAATCTAAGCCAAAATTTCAAGCCAAATTCGTGGAAAACTTTAGTCTTTAAATTCATCTGAACTACGCATGGGAAATAACATCTGTTTTCGCCTATACATTGTCTTAATTTAAGTAGACAATGTGTTTACACATAATTAAGACAATTTTTCAGGATTTTTTAACTTCATTCTCTACTGCATTTAATTTTGAAACATGTAATCATCCCGGTAAAATGTAATCCCGAAATTTTTGTGAATCAGTAATCCAAATCCGCAATCACATTTTTCAAAGGCAGTAATACCATACGTAATGCCAATATTTTAGGCGTGTAATCCGTCATCCAATTTGAAAATGTTTTTAAAAACCCGTAAACCCAACACATTTTGTGTAACCCAACACCACCCTGTGAGTATCATTGATGGAAAATTCATATGAGTCACGTCGAGGTTTTCCATTGCACAGAAATCATATTTACAGAGAAATTTTGTCTCTCGTCCATCACTGTAGGCTGTAAAAATTTACTATTTGTGACACAAAGAATACAGAGAAATACTTGTTTATCATTTGCGTAATGGAATTCTTTAGTATTGACAACTGCGTATCTATTTGTTTTTATAGGAAATGTGTACATTACGAACAAACATTGTAGTACCTTTGGGTATATTCATTATTCATACACCGGGCTTTGACTCCCAGGCTCATATATCTCCCAGAACCATATATTGGGCTTCGGTTTAGATCATTTAGAGACCAATTAAGCCACCAAGTAAGTATAGGTAAACCTCTCTACACTGGTATAGATGTTTTCCTAAAACTATAGAAATGTAAATATGCAATTCCATCAGAAAACTGAATACCTATCTGTATATGGATATAGTTAGGTTCCTTATGGCATACTCTGAGAGATGCCCTACGTGTTATGTAATAACTGGACAACTCGTCCCTTAGAGTGTGTGAGCACAATGGGAGATCCACGTTACCACTTAAATAATTACAATCTCCAATGAGGGGCTTAATCTCTGAGAGATACACCACTAGAGAAATCCCTGCCATACGACCAGGCTCCAGGTCATATGGACTTAGGGCGGTGGGTTCACCGGTTACTATCAAGAGGATCTCGTCTCAGGGGCTTGCTCAAGATTTCACCGGGAGTTTCCTGGCCCTTAATCGGAAACTCCTATCTATACATGATGCGTATGTATTTATGTACACAAAGGTACAATAAATAGAACGAACACGTTTAATGTGAAAAGGTTAATAAAAGACTGATCACTCAATCTCCATCTTTGGCTGAGCAAAGATCTTCCTGGTTATTGATCTTAACGGATGTTTTAAGACAACATCCGGCTTGGCATTGTGTAACAATTGCATCTTCCCATTGTTATAAAGACAATGTCCTATCATCTCACATGAGTCTGATGATGTGAAGGAGGACAAGAGAGTAATCATGTAAATGATCACCATCTTATAATACTCCCTAATAGACACCCCAGCACTTAGATTTACCGTATGGCCATCCTCTTTGAAACTATTGCAATTTTTTACTATGTATTTTTTCAATGTGTGTGTTCTATGTTCTCATACCTGGACCGATTGACAACCGATAAACTAACGCTAGGCTCCAAACTCCGATAACAAAAAATAATTAACGGGACCAAAAGCCTGCAGCAATATCAATAAAAAAGGTATTCGTATTTGCATTGGATATGACCGATGGAAAATTTGTATGAAATATTATAGAAACCATAAACACTTGTATTGTTGCATGCATGCTTTTCGGTAGGTTCAAAAGCCATTGTGACGTGCGCTGTTTCATTGGAAAGCTAGTCAAACAGTATACATTCCGGGAAATTTTGATTCTATTCCATTACTCAATTCCATTAGTTAATCAATACATTTAGAAATAAACAAGGCTTGCAATTGGAATCGGAATTGGAATTTTTAATCGGAATTTATATGAATTTCTTCATAATTAGAATCGGAATTGGAATATACTATCTGTGCATAAAAGAATTAGTATCGGAATCGGAATTACAGCTGCAATGTAATTGGAATTTAAAGAATAAAAATTCCGATTCCGATTCTTCAAATGTTTATGCTGCGTGCGTTTCAAGGATTGTAGGGGGAAATTTCTTCACAGAAAGATGTGTTTTCACGCGTTTTTAAACTATTGTTGAAAGTCCAATTTTTGAATTCAGTTTAAAAAGAAATGATCGCGCCTTTAATCATGTTATTTTTAATTAAATTATATATATGTACATATATATAATTATGTTTTCAATTATATATAATTACGTATAATTAAGTCCAAAAAATAACTGAAATGGTCAAGACAGTGAGGGCGGTCAAAGGTCATGCTAGTATATTTAACTTGTGATTTAATCAAACAGATCAAGGCAGCTTGCTGAAACATTTAACATTGGCGACTATTAGTAGTTGTTTTTCTGCATATGTATGCTCAAAACCGTCAAAAATGTGACCCCTGATAAGCTTTGAGTGATTCAGAAAATAGAATCCAGGGAAGAGTATTAAAAAAAAAGATTTTCCGAAGGATAAATAAATATTAAGCTTGTATTGTAAATTTTGTACCTAGGAATCGCTATTGGAATCAGAATTCGTAATTTTTTTTATGAATACGGATTAATTGGAAAAGAATTTTTATCTCTGATATGAATTAATTAGAATTTTAATCGGAATCGGTAATCAATTTGTGCTGGAATTTAAATCGGAATTAGAATTTGTATTATAAAAATTACCAGCCCTGGAAATAAACCATATAGCATCGACATGTAAATTTTTAGTTAATGTTCATTCCCTCAACTTCCTCGTTCCTTCAATGTTGTGGAGGGTTCTTGAATAAATTTGATACAATGTTCATAAACCACCTCCCGGGCATTCTTGGCGTAGGTGAAATCCAAATGATTAAAATTTTTATCCGTCACTTCCACGCAGGCGGCATTTCCCAGCTCATTACAGGCTTTGAGGGCATCCTGAAAATGGTTTAAAAGCATTTTGTATGCTTTGCTGCAATACAGAAATTGTCGTTTATATTTGAACGGCAACAAAACTTACCTCAGGCACCACCAACCAATCGTTGTCGGCGTACATGACCAATGTCTCCACATTATTTGCACTTAAATTGTACAATGGCGGTGTGGACTGATTGTAATGGCGGAAATTCTCCGATCCGTAGTCAAACTGCTGGAAATTGGGCGTGAGGACCCATTGTAAAAAGTGATTCAGAGTTTTCCCCGAGGCATCTGACGGGGTATGACCCGTCACCATGCTGGCGGTAAACTGTAAAAAAATTTAATTAAAAAAATTCTTTCAGCCTATTAATTTTGTATTATTACGAATAAATAAAAAATTAGACGAAAACCAAGAACCTACATTAGACGTTTGATCAGGATTGTACCCAGTCATGAAGAAAAACACGTTTTCGCACATGCTGGCCGGAAATCTCCCGGCACACAGGTACGGGGCGTAGCTCTTGAGAAGTCGGTTGATATGATCCGGGAAAATCCGACCGTCGTTTTGAAGGAAGCGGAAAAAGTCCCCGAAGAACCAGTTGAAGACGGCAGACTAATTTTTCACCAACGAAAACGTTTATAATTTTAACAAATGAAAAATATAAATTAAAAAAAAATTGTCCTTACTATAGTATGAAACCTGTGAAAGAAATACACGAAAATATTCATTAAAAAATTTAATTTAATGCATGTATAGAGCCTTAAATACCATCCAGGACGTTTGTGTGAGGGCCAGTGCTGCCGCAGGTGTTTTCACGTGACTGATATAAGCCACCGGGGACAAGGCAATCATTTTCCGGATTTTCCCCTGTAATTCCGGGTATTGGTCCATGGCCACGAAAAACATGGTCGTGCCCATAGAGTGTCCCACATAATTTAATTGCTCCTTTCGCGTGTGCCGGAGGACGTAGTTAATTATGGCGGGGATGTCGTATTTACCCATCTCATGAAAACTGCATAGGTTAAACAATCAGTTTTATTATTTATTATGTTATTAATTAATCTAATTTAATCCTTTAATTAATTTACCTGGAAATATTATCAGTAAATGTTTTAACCAGCTAAATTTATCCTTACTGCTTTATTTAATTAAATTTATCGTTAATGCTGTAATTAATTTAATTGATCTGCTATGTTTAAGCTAATTAAATGTATCTGTTAATGTTTTAGCTAATTTAATTTATCTGGTAATATTTTAATTTACTTAATTTATCAGTTAATGCGTTAATCAATTTAAATACATACTAATAATGATTTTTATGCGTGTACAGTATACTATGTAAGATTTTTGAAATGGACAGAATAACCGCAGCAATAAATAGCTTACAAAATCACAATTAAAGTAACTCTTCGTATTCGTACCTAAAATCCCAGTAATCAAGCTGATCCGGAGTGTTGTGCAAATTCTTCTGTGAGTAATTATTCCCGCGGCAATTACCTAACCATACGTCGTAGCCTTTGTCAGCAAACATAAATGCTGCGGAAAATAAAAATAATTTAATATCATAATAGTAATGTAATTGTTTTGAATTAAATCCTTCATTTCCCCTAAAAACTGGAGAATATAGTTCAATGTATTTTTTAGGGCGGGAAAAGTGTCGCTGGGTGGTTTGGCAAAATAATGGCAATTGCGATTACGTAAAATTTCCTTAGGAGGAAGAAGCAACCAGTCATCAGATGAGCAGAGTAAGCCATGTTGCAAAATTATTGGGTCTAAATCTGCTGAAGATTTCTTCTTCCCACTTGGACCCCGAGAAATCCGAAACATTTGGAGAATGAAGCCATCTTCCGTTGGTACATAATGAGTCTCCACGGTGTAATTGTAATGTTTAATTAATTGCGGCTTAAAATTTCAAGGAAACACAATATCAAAAGCTTTGCCTTGTTCTTCCAAAAAAAAAAAATTGAGAGTATATATACAAAACGTGTTGTTTCATGAGAAATTTTATGCGATGGCAAACTTACCGAATCCATAAATGCTTCAGGTGGCGGAGTGTCAAAAATCTCTTGGACGGACCGGAGAAAGAAAAAACCGTCTGGAGTTGCCCTCGTGACAGTAACTAGGAGGATCCCGCCAAAAAATAGCTGGGAGAATGTAATCTGGCAAATGCTTGGCGTCATGATGGAAACAGTCCGCAAAATAATAATAAAAAAAATGATGTGTAAAGTAAGTTAATTTAAACGAATTGCTCCTAATTCCATTGACAGTTTAGCGTGCTGTAAAGCAACATATCAAAAAATGAGAATGATGTGGGTGAAAACGTGCTCCTTAGGCTTTGTGATGAATATATGCATTTTTGTGAGTGCCCACAGAGTTAAAGAGGCACTTGAAAGGAAGACCAAAATAGTCTGACCTTGTCACATTTTTTGAGTGCCCCTCCACTTTTTTCTGGGAAGATTCTACGATAAAAACAAGGAGCTAATTTATCACTGCAAAGACTCTATATTATAGATACGTTAAACACAAATGGGTACGGATTATAAATAATCTGTGCCCATTTGCTTTTGGACGGGGAAGTATTGGATGACCCATTTTTTCTTGGAAAAGCCCCTCACTAACTTTCCACGTTTCAAATAAAGAAGATAAGGCCAAGAATCCTAAGGAACTTTGGGTTTCCTTTAATCTATAGAAAAATGCATCAAAGCCCTACAAAAGATGTGCTTTTTCCTCAGCCAAGTCAGATAGTAAAAAAATGACGCAAAGAATACTTACTCTGGACGTCTGGACAAGCTTTTATTATTTGTGTGCTATGAGTAATTGTAGGATCTATACCAATTCTGTTATTCAGTCCCTTTTTATTAATAACTGGACAACATATTAAATCTGCCAAATTTAGTTAGAGAATACGGTAGAGGGTAGAAATACTGAAATAAGTAATTATTAATTACTCTACATATTTGTCTGGAATCGTGTCGTCCCTTTAATAAAGCTGATACCGATCAGAAGGTAAAAGCGCAGCTAAAATTGAATCTCAGCCATTTTTATACATTTACAGCTCTAAGTCACATGTAAAAAGCGTTTATACCAATTTA
Source organism: Disparrhopalites patrizii (assembly GCA_034698585.1). Lineage (NCBI taxonomy): Eukaryota > Metazoa > Arthropoda > Collembola > Symphypleona > Sminthuridae > Disparrhopalites > Disparrhopalites patrizii. Next base: position 10,606 of record JAQGBT010001427.1, on the reverse strand, counting down.
CCAATCCGTCTTAAATATATTTTAAGACATTTGAACAGAATTTGTCTGAATGTGAAATGGTGCTTTAACAGAAGTTCATGACTGAATGATTCTGTTGCTGAACTGACCTCTCTTTTTCAAAGGTTGTCAGCTGGACGGGTGTGTACTGAATTGTTGACATAATGTGTTAATAATGATGGCAGGACTTTTTCTTTCAGCGTGCAAGTCTCGTCAAATTATTTCCCCTTAAACATACTTGCGCAGCCACTCAATAAAATGTTTTTGTCCGAACAAATGAACCAGTACACCGCTAAATCTGGTGAGTTGTATTAAAAACTTTGTTACCATAATGACCAGACAACGGGACTTTTCTTCTCTCCAAAAAAAATGCCGGGATAATGACAGGCAATTTTGTCCCATTTGTGGGCCATTTCATGTTTTTTACACGGAACAGCAATCTCGGAATTATTTTTGATTGTTGTTTTTGGCTTAATTCCAATTGCAATTATTAATTACTTTTGTTTATAAATTAAAGTGTTGTTTTGCAGAATGAAACAGTGAAAAACCAAAACGTTTCTTCTCCATCAAAATACAGAGGCCAGGAATTAGTTCAATATCACGTGGGTAGCTGGCGCTGTGTTGGACAACTCCTGGAGAACGCCAGTGTTTTTCTCCAGTGAAAGTTCCTTTTCAAAGTAAGTACTATTGTATACCTGTGTTAGTCTTTGAACATTCTTACTTTTACTTTTATGCTTCTGTATAAATACGAATTAAATTATGAAATTAAATAAGATCCAGACAGAGTATATCAGAGTATCACTTTTAATGCGTATAAATAAGGTTGGACACATATTAAGGCGCTGTTTTAACCATCGTAGAAGGCGAAGACACCGTGGGTAACTATACATATATCTAAATAAATATATACATATACAATCTTGTTATTGTAAATTGTAACATTAGTTCAATGGCTCGTAATAAGTCAAGTGGTTTTCTTTATTGTTCTTGTAAATGCATGTTGCCATAATTTGTGTTTATCGTACTGGGCCATCATTATTTATTCCTCATCACTTCGGTAATCCAATCCACGTAGGAAGTCACCCGGGTGTATACACCGGGGAAGCCCGGCTCGGCGCAACGAAAGCCGTAGGAGACGACCCCGATCAAGATATATCTGGAGCCGGGTTGCGGCATCATTAAAGGTCCTCCGGAATCCCCCTGTTATTATAGGAAAAAAACGGTTTGAAATTACTTTATTGACCACCTTAATTGATTCAAGCTTCAACCAATCGCAAATTGCCAAAATCAAGCTGTAGTAAAGGTGTCTACAAATTCCCAATAAAAACCAATGGGCGTGTATACCTGACAAGCATCTTTCCCCCCGCGCTGGAATCCAGCACAAATGTTCGTGTCTCCCACTTGGGAGCTTTTGAAAGGCTTGTATTTCTCTTCGCAAACGGAATTGGACACGACTGGGAGCTGGACTTCTCTCAAGGTCACGCTGGTGGGTCCATCTAAAAGGTTTGTAATTACCATTTAAGTCAATCATTCAATGTCAATTTCTTCATTTTTTTTCCGAAAAAGAAGCCAGTCCAAAAAAAAATGTTACTAGTAAAGAAAATTGAATAAGAGGAAAGACAAGGAAAATTAATAAAAAAAATAAGGGAATTAAAACTTACTAAATTGAATGGCTCCCCAGCCAGCCACAAAAGGCATGGTGTCTTCATAGAGGTTACTTCTTTGCTCGGGGGAATTTGGAAGACAAATAGGATGAACGAGAGCTACAAAAAAATGTACGAATAAAGTTACAAATTGTAGAACCATGTTTTCAGTTTTTAAAATAATCTTTTGGGGTTAAATGTCACAATCAAATATGTGCTTTTAATTTATGGCGATGAAGTACAAAGAAGAAGTTTGTATATGGCGAAAATGTATGGCGTATTGCATCTAATAAGGTGAAAGAGAAAATAATAAGAGAAAATAATAAGAGAAAATTAGAAGAGAAAAAATGAAGAAGCAAAGGTAAAGACTCACAATTTAATGGGACTTTGTTCCTCAATTTGATGATGGCAATGTCATTTACGAACGTTTTAGGATTGTAATTAGGATTCTTAATGATTTCCGCCACCGGCACATCCACTGGCGTCACTCCGTCGTCGTCCGAGAAGAGGTTCAAGTCGCCGAATCTGATGATTGCTCTGGAAATTAGATATTTCTTTGTCAACTGGGATTTGTGTACACTTTCCACGAGGAAAAATGTGTGGATACGATCATGACCACACGGTGCAAATATAAAAAAGGATCCTTACTAAAGAGGAAAGGCACCATTCGGGAAATCAGGATTTAATTTACGGAAAAAAAAAGGTAATTTGAGGAATTGAGGAAGGAAAGAGTTGACAATAGAATTACAGGTCATGTGGGAGTAAATTTCACAAGGAGATAACTTACAAATCATTGCGATTGTGGACACAGTGAGAGGCTGTGACAACGTGCTGATCAGACACCAAGGCTCCGCCACATAAAAAGTTGACGCCTCCAGTGTCCGCGTCCTTGTAGCCGAGAGCTGCCATCCAAGGCCAAGCACCTGGATTTAATGCCAAAAGCAATTTATTTTAACGCAAAATTTCAAATTAGACGCAAGTTTACTCGAAAGTCTCCTCTTCCCCTACTTTTCCCTGCATTTCTTCCCTTAAAATATGTACTGGCCATGCCTTAAAAGCTTTATTGTAAAACTAATCTCGGCTAAAAAAAATTAAATTGGGTAAAGCTTGAAATTGTGGCCACTCACCAATTTAATCAAGAACTACGCGTAATGAAATAAAAGGATGTAAAATTAAGAAGACTAGTGCCTGCGCCTATATTATTCATTAATTATGGCTGGAAAATTCATTAAATTGTAAAATCAAAAAAAAAAATTGAAGTTTTTAGGGGGCAAAGTGGGCCATGCAAGTATTAACTTAACCTGCTTCATTTGTTTTTTTCCTCGGCTTTGCGTAATTATTCAACCAGACTGTCAGGATAACCCTACATATATTAAGTCTGGAATTGCTTACAGTAACATTTTGTTCATAATTATAAATGTTTACCACAATTAAAGATGGGGGTGGTCACAATTACATGCAAATGGTCACATTTTTGAACTGTAGTATGTCTTTAAAAAAATCATAATGTGAAATCGGTGAGGAGAAATTTAATAGATATTTTTTTGGTTATAGCTTAAAATGCTACACATTAGAATCCTTTCTTCAAAATTCCTTTACTTAAACCACAACGGAAGAAAAAAATGGAAAAAACGTTGCAAAAAAAGTGGCCACAATATTAAGCGTTACCCTATGATTTTGGTCATTCGGTGTCTAATTCAAGAATTGATATAATGCTGATTTTTTTTTGCTTACAGGAAGTAATTCTTGCAAGGCTTTCTGATGAATATAGTCTTATTGTAGTAGATTTTTGTGGAGCAAATGATTGGCGTGGTCCATACATTTGTGTTGATTAAATAGCTCACCTTTTTCAGCATTGTACCCTCCAACAATACGCCGGTGGGAGGCATTGCTAAAGCCACACTCGATGTTCGACCCAGGAACGCTGGGGAAGTCCGGCTGCACAATGTTGCTGGGGGCCCTTGTGGTTCCTTTTGTTTTGGGTGGGAACAAGGTCGCGCCCCCGCTAAATGGATTTGGAGTGGTTGTTGACGTCTTTGGGAAATTGTTGTTACCTATACAAGAATTAGTACGTCACATTTTAATGCCCAAATTAAATTTTTCTGGGGTAAAATAATATTTTAGGTAATTTGTGGAAAAAAATAAAATAATTTGTGGAAAAAATAGCCTATCAAGGCTTTCGAGGTTTCCCATATTTTTTTCCCTCTCTCTTCCTCTCTCTTTCTCTCTTTCTCTCTCTTGCTCTAGGTTTTTCTCCCTTTCTGTATAGAAATAACTGTCCTACATGTGTTGCTGGAGGAGGATTCCCACCCATAATTGTCTTTACAACTGCAAAATATTTTCCCTTCGTTTCAAATTAATTTCCGGCTTCACCCTTCCCCATGCCATAAAATTACGCGGGATTGCAAAAAAAATAGTAAACAGTATCTACAATGTATTTAGCATTTTGCACAGCGCTGATAGCATCTACAACGTAATAATTTCGCAAGTAAATGGTAGCTAATTCCACTAATGTGCTATGCTAGATTCCATGATTAATGGATTGAACTAATTGAATAATTAGGTACATTACAAGTACATTACGTATATTACATGTGCATACATACACGACAAACAATGCAACGGACAGAAATGACTAATTCACTATAAATTCCTATGTAGCTTCTATCTATAACTAACATTAATTTACTAAATTATGGAAACGCATTTGGACGTCCACAATGACATATACATATCAATATATGTTGGTATTATATAATTACACATATATTATATATACAAAAAGGACAAAAACAAATATTTACCACCACTACCAAAACCGCCGCCGTTAAAGCCACCCCCGTTGTTGTTGCTATTGCCACCATTGCCAAAGCCCCCTCCGTTGAAGTCGCCTCCACCATTATTTCCGCCTCCCAAGCCACCTCCATTATTGTTGGGGTTTCCTCCATTATTATTATTGTTTCCACTACCAAAGCCTCCACCGCCGGTTCCTCCACCATTGTTGCCAGAGCCAAAGCCTCCTCCATTATTTCCTCCGCCGGGTTGACCTCCATTATTGTTTCCTCCAAATTGACCTCCATTATTATTTCCTCCAAATTGACCCCCATTATTATTTCCTCCGGGTTGACCCCCATTATTATTTTCTCCGGGTTGTCCTCCATTATTATTTCCTCCGAACTGACCCCCATTATTATTTCCTCCAAATTGACCACCATTATTATTTCCTCCGGGTCGACCTCCATTGTTATTTCCTCCAAACTGACCACCATTATTATTTCCTCCGGGTCGACCTCCATTGTTATTTCCTCCAAACTGACCACCATTATTTCCTTCTCCGAAACCTCCACCATTGTTTCCCCCAAATTGCCCGCCATTATTATTTCCTCCAAATTGTCCTCCATTATTTCCTCCTCCAAATCCTCCTCCTCCATTATTATTATTCCCATTGCCACCCCCGGGACCACCTCCAAAGTTTCCGTTTCCGTTACCCCCAACATTGTTGTTATTCCCGTTGCCAAAGTCCGGGCAACAGACTAAAGGTGCAAAGCCCGTGTTGCCACAAATGGATCTCCGTAGAATCCGATTGGCTTGGAAAGGAGGTCTAGTCTGGAGGATCTGGCTGATAGCCCCACAATCCGACAAAGGAATACAAAACCCGGGACCATTCCTAAAAGTTTGACAATTCCTTCCTCCTTGTTGGAAATTATTATTATTATTGTTGTTGTTGTTGTTGTTCCCATTAGGATTCCTTTGGCCTTGGATAAAAGGATTGAGAAATTGATTAACAAGATTTCCAAGTTGGGGAGCGATTTCCCCCAAGATTCCATTCACTCGGAATGGGAACCTGGCTTGCGGGTCTTCGGATGTACTTGTACTACCTGGATTTGGAGGCTGTGGCGGGGGAGGCGGGCGTGGAGCTGGATTATTGTCCTCGAAGACCACTGGAACCAACATAATTTCACATTTTATTGACCATTTCATTTTGTTTATTAAAGGCCACACTGCATGTTATATCACTGGCTAGAATGTGCATTTTACCCCATAAGACATGCCTATATCCGTATCCATTTTGATGTATACGTATTAAAACATAAATGCACGTTTATTTCCATGCTTTAACTGGTATTTACACGTTTTAATATGACTAAAAATAGATTTTATTACCTTCCGCGGACTTTTATAATTTTTTATAGCAACATCTTCTATGACAAAAAACATTATTACAACTTTCCTTCTTCCCCAAAAATATTAAAAATTTACCTTGTCCAACGACGACGCCGGCAAAGAGAAGCAGACATAGGAAAATTCTTACTGCCATTGCACGGTCACAAATTCGTTGCAAAAAAAATTTGTTTCCAAAAAATTGCTTTTAAAATCACACTTTAAAGATGCAAAAATCTCACTTGTCACAGCGCATTCCTCCCGCGCTCGGAGCAACACTGTAAAGAAACTTTTTTAAATGTTTTTTTTTTAAATTAATAAATTCCTAATTGTAGTAGTTGAACTAAAATTTTGAATTTTGATGGCCGGAATGGAATTGGCAAAAATTGTGCAAAAAGAAGGAAGGAGAGGCTAATAAAAAGACAAGTTTTATCCTCAAAAATCTCTTTCGTATTAACCTTGTCCAAGGCGTACAATGAGACTTTTTATGATGCTGAGAGAGACGCGATTCTTGTCTGTATCTTGCCGACGGCAGTCCAGCACCATATATCAACTGAATTTTTCCTTAGGAATCTCTCTACTCAATCATCTGGACTCTCTTATGTTCAATTTTTTTTTAAAGAAGAAAAATGACGAAAGGATGGGAAAATATAATTTAAAATTGTTGATGTCATCCCCCTATAGACGGGGGAAGCTCTTGGAAATTGAAGGTGCCAAAAAAAAGTTTTTTTTTGTACATACCGTCTCCATAAAGCTCTTATGCTCCATTCCATGTGCAATGCCTAAGCATGGTCTTCTGGGAATCATGCAACATTGTTATTATTCTGGACACTTACATTATAATTGGGCGCATTTGCTTAATGAATCTTCGTAAATGTGCATTTTTTTTATTCCCCAGCAATTTTCTATACTACTAAAAGGCATATGAATAAGGACGTACATACGAAAAAAAACAACTCTGCGTCAGCAAATTTTTCAAGTAACATTTTCTCTCTAATTGTGTGCCAAAATAAACTCATGGATCAGCAGTATGAATATGAAACTTGGACAAGTATATGAATATGTATGTATATAACCAGTGTGCACATGATATAGGCATTAAATACAGTATATATATACATGTGTACGTAGTAAATCATGGTCCAAGACGAGGAAAATCCTCTGAAACACCATTCTTTATTCAACTCCTCACATTTTTATGAGCTCAATAATTATCAACATTTACCCTCGGGCTTCCCTTAGCAATTTAATCTTCATCTTTTGAAGGTTATAATATACTTTGGGAGAAAAGAGGTAATTATATTCAGGTAGAAACTTCACACTATAACCCTTTCAGCTCCAATCTCCCATTACATGTATGCTTGCATCATGCAAGCATTTCTATACCGCGTTGTATCTGACGCTTATGGGATTTTTTTTTTTTGTTATCCCAATTTTTTCGCATGAGTTCATTTTTCTTCGTATTTTCCTCTTTTTCTGCAAAATGTTAAAGCATGTACATACATATTGTCCATAATAAAATGCATATAAGGACCAGGAGTTGTACGCTGTGAAGGTATTCCTGGACCTGTTATTTGCCATACGAAAATTGGGCCATAAAATTGAATGACCAACACCATAATAAATATTCAGTGCTGACAGACCCTTTTGCATTGCCCATCTTTGCACATTCCACACATGTACGTACATATGTACACTTTTGTACGTTAATATAGGTAGGCACACATTCCCAACTTCGCAGTAGTAATGACACGGCATATGAATGAGTAAATTGTAATTTTATATACAAAGTGTGGTAGCGAGACCAAGAAGAGGAAATCACTGGCTCAGATATCAGATAGAGTGGTCGACGGTCATTTGCCAAATTGGAAAATGACAAGGTGTGTGAGTTGAACTAATGACAATGGAGATGATCAGGTAAGGATACGAAAGGGGTGATATCAGACACCAATACAGAGGTATTTCCCCAGCCATTTTGCATGGGATGCCTCCACATCCACCTTATTTATTATGGTTATCCACACATTATGGCTTGATATGCTTTCCTGAAAATGGGAAGGAAATTATATAGAAATAAAAGTGTTCTTTCCCCCTTCTGTAATGATATTTAATATATCGCCGTACCTCTTGGTGCAAAAACTACCGCAAAGAAGGACCTCCATCACCAGTGACCAGTGACAATGTAAAGGAGACATATGTTTGTATGTAATGGAGATAAAGGAGTAAATATGGAAAAACTGTGGACCAGAACACCCCCAGACCTCCCATTAAGCTATTACACCCATTTTCTTTATTGTAAATGAATCAATTTTTATATTTTTTTTTACAATAAAGACAAAGAATAAAAAGAACAAGTGCACTTTCTAGGAAAAATGTGTAAGAATTTACCTAAGAATTTTAGTTGTACATAATTACTAAAAACAAATTGGCTAAACATGGCAAGAGCTCCAAGAGTTTTTTGTTTGTAAACGGTAAACTGCGAAGACGCGTGGGTAGAAAGAATTAATTTTGAAGGTGTATTTGAAGATTTTAAACTTATTCTGGGAATTCCACTGACTGTATACAGAATTATATCGTCATATTTAGGTACATATTGATATTGCATCTGTATTTATTCAGGAAGGAAGAGGTACCAGAGATGCGTCATTTCATGGTTTAAACAAGGTTAAAATGGTACATTTTTAAAAGGCATTACACCGTGCATCACATATTTTTGCAGTGTACATATGTACATATGTATTTACACATAAATTTTTGATTATGGCATGTGACTCAAAATCTCGTAGGACAATGTTAGGGTCAACTGGGGAAAAGGACAAGGAAATTATTATAAAGAATTTTAAATCAATAATACATAGGTAGTAGTTAACATTGAAATTAATTTGCAAGGGATCTCATCTGACTCATAAGAGGGGATATTTGGGGGTATTTCTGCAGGGAAGATACAAAAAACAGGAATAATGTGAGAATCATTGCAAAAAAAAGTGCCAAAAATAGGTTCAAGCAAATACATGCACAAAATGGTAGCAAAAAATGTAAAAATAAAGGCAAAAATACATGCGCAAAACGGTAGTAATAAATTCAAAAATAAAGGCCAAAATACATGCGCAAAACGGTAGTAATAAATTCAAAAATAAAGGCAAAAATACATGCGCGCAAAACGGTAGTAATAAATTCAAAAATAAAGGCAAAAATACATGTAAAAATCAAATCAAAAATAAATGCAAAAATAAAGACAAAAATAAAAACAAAAATAAAGGTAAAAATGCATGCAAAAATAAGAACAAAAATAAAGGTACAAATGCACGCAAAAATGAGAACAAAAATAAAGGTAAAAATGCACGCAAAAATAAGAACAAAAATAAAGGTAAAAATGCACGCAAAAATAAGAACAAAAATAAAGGTAAAAATGCACGCAAAAATGAGAACAAAAATAAAGGCCAAGATGGAGGCAAAACTAAATTTATAAAATCCAAACGGAAATAATTGGACCAATATCAAAGGGTTAAAGTTGAAATAAAAAAATAGAAAATGAAATTTTTAAAAACAAAATAAAAAAAAAAAATTGAAAGAAAATCAAAAGTAAGGATTATCCAATAGGTGTAACATCGCAATCACAAGCAACTCCACCCATGTTGTTCTTGCACAAGGTGTAGCACAAGCCGGTGGCAGTTTTTTGGAGATCGTCCATGCTCAAAAGGACTAATTCCTGTTGAGATGTCATATCATCCAGAGAACCCTTGCCGTTCCCTCCATGCTCATGCCGGTGCTTCTTGCCCCGTCTATTGGGCTGGCTCATAATGGTTCCACGAGTACTATTGAGCCCGGAGTCGTCGTTGGAAGGGAATCGCCCTTGGAACGTCATGGAATTTAGGTCAAGGTCTGTTTGTCCTGGTTCGGATCCATTTCCTCCGTGTGCTACCTCAAAAGGCAGGATGGGGGAAGCCAAGGAGCCCGCTGGAGCTTCCAGGAGGAGCAAGATTAGGGATGTGGCCAAAATAATCAATAGCGGGGTCAGACCAAGGTTACCCGTACAAGTCGACATCGATGGGAGGCAACGATAGAGCACGGACATTTTTTTTTCTATGGAGAATGACACACATATTAGGATTTATATTTGTCTCTCAAATGACCTCATTCTCTTTGAAACAACCACGTTTAACCTACTTGCTCAAAACTTTGGGTCTCCATCCCTCAGTCTTTTTAGCTTTTTCTTTCTTGCATTACCATGCTTATTTCTTTTTTGTCTTCTTTTCGGGTTTTTTAAGTCTCTGCTTCTTTCTACGATTTGCTTTTTTTCCCTTCCCTGTCAGTTTCATTTCTTTGCTTCTTTCTACGATTCTCTTTCTTTTTCTTTCTTTCTGTTTTTATATTTCTCTGTCTGCTTTCAATATGTCTCTGCTTTCTCTCTCCAATTCTTTCTTTTTTTAATTAAATTGTTCTATTTTTCGGTCTCCTTTTTCGTTCTTTCCATATCTGTTTTTCTTGCTTTCTTCTTACTTTTCTTGATTTTTTCTTTCTGAATTCTTTATTTTTTACTGTTTTCCTTTTAAATTTCGCTTTCTGTTGTTCTTACTGTTTTCCTTTTAAATTTCGCTTTCTGTTGTTCTTACTGTTTTCTTTCTCTCTGTCTTACTTCTTTTTCTCTTTTCGTTATTTGTCTTTTTTTGATTTTACTCTATTAATATTTTCGTTATTTGTCTTTTTTTGATTTTACTCTATTAATAATTTCGTTATTTGTCTTTTTTTGATTTTACTCTATTAATATTTTCGTTATTTGTCTTTTTTTGATTTTACTCTATTAA
>JAQGBT010001426.1:0-32255 GCA_034698585.1 Disparrhopalites patrizii | reverse complement strand
TCCACGAGGTACGAATCGCCCTTGACATCCACCCAGCTGTCGTCCGAGTTGATGTTGCTCAGCCCATGACCGTCGAAGACATTATTCATGACTAAGCCACAGCAGGTGCCCTCCTTGATATCAATTCCCTCTCCGGCACAGTTCGGACCAATGGTATTCCCAATGATTTGATTCCGGTCACATTTATCTGGCTGCCCATTCACCCATTTGCTTCTGTCCTGTCCGATGTAGACGCCTTCGCCGTAGCCCGGTCGTTTGGTGCCCGTGTTGTAGATCCGGTTATTTCGGATTGTATTGTCAGAACTGCCCCATCTCAAGTGGATGCCTTCTTCTTCTTGATCTCTGACCGTTAAATTCTCCAGGATATTGTTATGTCCGTAGTCGACAATGATTCCTTTTTTGCCACCAGCAGCCGTGAATCCCCGTACGATCCAATAGCTCCCTTTGAGGTGGAAACAGTAATTGGTATTCACAAGTATAGCATCCTCAGGTCCTTCCATGATAATCGGTTTTTCCCGAGTTCCATTTCTGTCGGACACCAAACCCGCCCTGTAAGTCCCTGGTGCAATTTTGATGGTGTCCCCAGGATTGACCTCCGCTAAGGCATTTTTCAGTTGTGAGACGGTATACACCTCTCGAATCTCTCCGTAAACAGCCGCAACTAGGGTTAATGTGCAAAACAAACTAAATATTGTTGTATTGGCCATGTTCCTTCAATCTTCTTGCAATTTTTTGTGGCGCAACAGTGTCAGAAGCAGCTCTGGCTATTTGTCCAGAGACTATAATGAAAACTCACCGTTTTTATAGCCTCGTTTTATGCAGAAATTTTATGATAATGGTATGCTCGAGTGTTTTTGATGGTTAACACCTGGTTTTACTTGAGTTATTGATTGAAGTGGACGTTCTTCAAGGGGCACTTCAGAATTAGCATGTAAGTATGCTTCTATTGTAGCATGTTGCCCAAAGTATGCATTATATATGTAATATTTATGATACAAGATTTCGCATAGTTCTCATGCACGCAATGATTATTAAATGATGGTTAATGGTAAATGCATAAGACAGACATGCATGCAGGTGTATCTTACTTGCCAGGACTTCAGTATAGAAATAGTAATTCAAGGAAGATATAAAGTTGCCCAAAATAGCATTTTTACCATCCATAATAAGACAATAGGAATAATAAGTTACAAATTATTACCTTCTTGTTCGTGATGATGTAAGCCAGTCTTAGGTTGTCGTACCTTGAACCTGATTACGATTATAGAGCCAAAAACTATTAAGAAGCCTATGAGAACATTTCTTCTTCGATATATCATCGATATATCATCACACTAAATAGAACAAAAATATGCATTCATATTCAGTTTATATTTTTGTAGATGACAGGTGAGTTCTTTCTATTTCCCGCTCTCTCTTTCAACTTACGCTCAGGATTAGCTGCTAACAGTATGTACTGACAAATTTTAGTTTTTGGGTGGCACTCTTGAGCTATAGTTTAAAGTGAGAGTGATTGCATCTGTTAATTATGTACAAAAATGTAAGCTGAATATGAATACACAACCGTATATGTACATATGCTTAAGAATCAGCATGGACAGTTTAAGTTGAAATGACAATTTGGGGCCGATTGCAATTGTTTCATTTTTGAACCTGTGTAGGCACTTATTAAAATATTTTATGTATCCTAACCGAACAAATTTTTTTACTGAGAATATCAATTTTAGATGTGGTTATTTCTAATTGTGATGTCATCCTCTGACAAATATGAGGAGCAGAGGCCGTGTATACAATCATGCATGCATATTTTACGGCTATAGTATGACGATAATTACAGTTATTACAGTGTTGTATTAAGCTTTGTTCCAATTGACGTTTTTGTGGAAATGTCATGATATGTTCCACAGATCTATAGCTTGGGAAACGTGATTGATGGTCACATGATAATCACCCATCAATTATTATTATTACTATTTTTCTGGCCCGTATGCACAAATGACTAATAAATATACATATGTATGCTTGTATAGTCTATCCACCTGTCGAGTCAACACCGTCATATTTCATATTACTGTGATGGATGGCGTTCATTCTGTGGGGAGATTGGAACATTTTCTTACAGTTACTAAAGCACATTTTATTCAATGTAATATTCTCTAGGAATTCCTGAAGTGTATTTACCCTTTTTATCAATCTGAAATTTTGCTCGCTATAATTGCGGAGCTTCTTTTGCTAACGTGGAACGTGCAATTTATACCACGTTTATCTTGCAACATTTAATTATTTTAAATCATAATCTTCGTATGTTTGGCTAATTTTTCCGAAATTTAATTTCAGAAATGGGATGCAGCGTGTAGCGAGGGATGTGTTGGACACGGATTTTATGCTTGGACAGAGAGTATAAAAATACGCAGGAAATGCATAGTATTGTATGTACGATAACGATCATTATTTTATAATGAGACTTCTACACTGCAATGTAATTAGTAATTACGCCTTGATGCCTCCCGCCTCACACTAACAATAAAAGATGCAATTGCCGGCAGGCTTGTTTGTTTTTGCCAGAAAGTATACTTTGTACCTGCTAGTGCTGGCACACTTATGACCCAATTTGCCACCGAAAAAAGACGGTAGGTTTTAGGTATTTATATGAGCCATAATTGTCGTATACGACAGATGAGTTCTGGTTAGGCGTTGCCGGGAATGGATAATAAAAATTGGACTAAAACCAAAGAGATGAGGTTAAACAGATGTCTAATTAATCCATAGATATACATGCTTCCTGATATTGGGAAGAATACAAAGAGCCAAGATTTACATTATTGTAATTGTACCACTTTTTTATAACCATGCAAAATCCGATAAGGCTGTCGTTAAAACGTGCTATTTTTCGGGTAATCACACTAAATGTATTTGCAGTTACAATGACTGTCGTAAACCACTCTAATAACGTCAGCCTATTGGCATTGTGGTAGGGTAGGATGAAGTACACATTCTTGCTGAATCATCCATGAAAAATAATTAAATAATACATGGGGTTGATTGTGTCCTTTTAATAAATTGTTATCCAAGTCAGGAAGGGGGTAAAAATGAGTCCTTTCTCTTCCGTGTCTGTCGACAAGCTATTTTGTATATGTCAAAATACTTGTATGACGCCGTCATTGTGTGGTTCGTCAAGGCAATTTCCAATCGAAAGAGATGAATTGACGAGATCCTGTCTCTCTCATTGTACGGGGTGCTTCTGTTCTCACACCGCACAAAGGTATCGTGTGTGAAATTTAATAACGTGATGAAGGGTTCATGAAATGTTTGAAATCCTTTATCCATCCTCAAATGTCAGTTCAGTCGAGCTTCCGTTTCATTGATCAATTTGAAGATGGCTTTTTTAAAGGAACGTGACAACAATGTTCCTATATTGAAAAGATGTTTACTAAAAAAATTAAAGCACCATGAAATTTGCGGATGCACCACTTTTTAAACCAGAGCTAATAATGTTGATGTTTGACATTCATGAAATTTTGGAGTAATTATAGCAGCATGTAGAAAGGATGTATTATGTGTACATATAGTCTGCACGTAATAAGCTGTGTGCATTTATGTATATAAATAGACGTACTTACACGGCATACACAAAATCATTAAGGTGCAATGTTTGTCACCAGTCCATTTCCCACAAAATAAATTATTATTTTGACCACACAATCAGTGAATCCCCAGGAGGCTAATACTTTATAAATGTCCCATGTAAATGTATGCAATATTGCTTTAATACAAAATGCTCTTTTGATGCAAAATAGGGGCATAAACATCCCCACGCCTCACGTGCTGATTACGGCCATTAATAATCCCAGTAGTTATGTGTCCGTCGGTCTTAATTATTTTACAAAGATGCATTTTTTTCTAACGGGATGTTTTTGGTCCTCATTTGTCGAAGCAATGTCGACGTAGCCCACTTTCCCCCTATTGTCATTGTTCATGATGAGGCTCTTTGATAAGATGTATAGTAATGTATATGTTCTCTTCTTGTATGTATTTTCTTGAGGTATTATTATCTCGGACAATTGGTGCCTGAAAAGGAATGGAGCATTTACACACCTTCTGACATGTGTTTTCCCACCCCTTTCATCTATACTGCTCGAGGAGCATTTGAGACCCGGTGATCTCTAATTTCTTCTGGGAGATTTCAATGTCATTGTGCCCCACTGGGCCTTCAGTTCCAAAAAGGGAGGTGTGGAGTGAAGACGGAAAAAAGTCTTTAGGATGAACTCCTTCTGGCTCCCAGGATCCTCCCTGTCCTTATTCGTAGCCAGAATTTTGATTACAGCAGCCTTACTGGACGTCTGGCACCCCGTCAGTAACGAGCCGGAGGAAGGGAGAGCTTTAATTGTGATCAAATCCAAAAGTTGCCCTTCAAGGAATCGGTTTAATTTAACATCTCGGGGTCAAATTGCTACGATTTTCTCACCGAATTACCCCTTTTCGTACCCAAATAATGTCTTGTGTCGCTATTACTTCACGTCCCCAGTCAATACTCGGCTCAAAGTGTTCTGTGATGTGGCTCTTCCCCACCAAATTTTCAAATGTGAGAAAAAAACTGGGGACTCCCTCTTCTTCTCCCTCGTGGGGGATGACTTTCTCCGGCATAATAACTTTTTTAAATTGTGTGGGCGCTATCTGTTGAAGACGTATTCGGCGGCTAATAAGCTGGTGATTGGGATCCGTTCCGGTGCCTTTAATCTTCTCTCCTTGTTTTATCCGCACAAAAAATTTTGGTGTAAAATCCGGGTGATTGGCGAAGGGATGGCGGAGCAGATGGAGGTGACAAATATGCCGGGAATGAATGCGTCATGTGGGCTTGTACAATATTTTTTTTTTTACTATTTTTTGTATAGAAATGTCTTCCAGTATGCCATCGTTTTTCGTATTACGTCAGATTTACTTACAAAAGTCCTGTGATGATTATATCATACAAGGCATTGATAATCCGGGATTAAAAATCACGGGATAACAGATTTGGATTACGGATTACATAATCCAACATTAAATACCAGATTAGTTTTTGCGACAAGTAAGTAATTCGTAATCAAGTTAGAAATCTAGACGAGTCTTAATCCGTAATCAAGATAAGTTAAAAAAAAAATTGAAAACAAATTGCTCTTTTATGCTAATTGATGTGCACACCGAAAACGTTTGAAATTGAAATAGCCTTTCGTCTAAGGTGTAAAAGCAATTGATAAATATTCTTGACATAATTAATCCCTGCAATCTGTAATCCATAATCCGGGATTAAATCCGGGGATGTAATCCCGATTCGTTATTCCAAATCTGAAGACCCAATTAATCCGTAATCCAAATTCTGCGTGCTTGTTTTTCTTAAATATCTTCAATATTTTAAGCCTAATAATTCCAAATGTATTCATCCGTCATTGCCTTGTATCAATTGGTTTTGTTTGCAGTCCCAGTCCCAAGGAGGTCAGGGCAGAATCCTGGGCGGTGCAATGGTTCAATCAGGACAATTCCCCTGGAGATGTCTCCTGCAAGTCCGGAGCATGGGAATGGTCAAAAAAACTTGTACATGCTCCATCATAAGCAACAAATGGATTCTTTCCGCTGTACATTGCACCTTCATGGAGGCTGTTGAAGATGTTTTCATTTTTGTGGGTGAAACCATGATCTCCGGGATGGATGGTGGACTTCCTATAAGTCAAATGATTGCCCATGACAAATATGGTGGGACGACCCTCAATAATGATGATGTTTTGCTCCTGGAATTGCAGCAACCGCTCGTATTTGGGCCAACGGTAAGGTTTTATTTCCCAAGAAAATTATGCAGAAGTTATTTACAAATAAGAAATAACTGAATGGATTACATTATTACATTATGCAATTCCATTGGATACTAACAAAGGTCCTAGCAATTATTTGGGAATTTAGTAACCGCTATAGAGAGAGTCGACTGTATTAATCAGTTTGTCTGAATTGTTTACTGGGGAAATAATCAACATATAAATAGACAATTAATCCAAATGACTGTTTTACTTCCAGATTAGTCCCATTTGTTTACCGTGTAAGTTCAAAGGTGAGCAATTCCTCGATGACAAAGTGTCCGTGTCAGGATTTGTGGAAATGGATGGGACTTTCTCCTTATTGCACAAGGATCTCATGGTACAGGATCGAATGCAGTGCCGAATGCTTCTGCCCATTAACAATGATGAAATTTGTATTTACGAACCTGGGAAGACGGAATGCGTGGAAACGGTAAAGAGTTTATTTGATTTCCTAGAAATAACCTGGGGATTTCATTTATTATACAATGTTATGACATGTTTTGCTTTTTCTGAGTGGGGTATGCATTTGTCTGACATAATTCTAATTAGACTGTCGGTTTGTTATAATTGGCTATACTATGTATTGAATCGTGGAATTGCCTCTGATTAGGTATATAGAATGTAATTATTGTTGTCCACATTGCATAGCAGTTCATCAGATTTGCTTGCCCTTTTATGGTGGAGTTTAATAAATGAGGAATTCTCCGCTATTTATTTGGTTTGTTATAGGGTGAAACTGGGAGCTACGCCGATTATTTGGATCCCGAAACGGGATTGTATTATGCCGCCGGCATATATAGTTGGGCACGTCGTTGTACTACGGCAATGATGCCCAGCGTTCATCAAAACGTTGCCCGATATTTGGATTGGATTGAAATGAACACAGGTACATACATACATAAATAGATGTCCTATTTACACTTTCAACGAGTTGTACATACCTATCTTATCGTACAAACCATTCGGTATACCAATACAAATAAATGGATTTTGTGTGTTCTACAGGAGAAAAGTTTTGTTAACGAATTCAAGGAGGTTTTAACGTTTTAACATGGACATAAAATGTAGGACAGAGTTGAGTGGAATACAAGTTAATCAGAGGGATATACGCAAACACAGAAAATCGATATTTAACGAAAATAACCGAAGGCGAATAACTACTTGAGAAATCAATACCAAACAACGGAATTTGCCCGGGTATATTTCTCCATTTACAAGTTCCTTGGAAGTGCGGATTGTGATATGAAAACAGACATTGTCATCATTATTATTTAAACAGGCGATAGTGCCGTATTAGTAGAACAACCTATCGACACCTCCCAATTACTTTTAGTATCGTTAAAGAGTATTTTATTTACTGCCATGATGGTGCATAATTGTAACAAGGATAATATAAATATCTATAAATGTAAAATGTGTACACAACAAATTTTGACACGGGCTTCTCTTTTCACGACCTAATGATAGACTTATTTGGGAATTGGTAACAACCTTTTAACAGTTTTTTGTCATTTATGCAGGCAATGTAATGGGATAAGTCCATGGTAAAATGGGAAATAATAGCTACCTGAAATGATGAAATTCGCCAATTTTCTGGCGACATTTTGCCGGGAATAGACCAGGGTATAGCTTTACGAAAGAGGGTTGGGGGATTTTATTGGAAAAAAGAGACTTTTGTGGGTTTATGGATGGTCGGTAAATATGTTTGTAGTACAATATTTAATAAGACTATTATAGCTGAAATGCACCTACCTGTGTATGTAATCACAGAAACATGCATGAATACTTGCTATTTGGCTAAGTAATTGCAGGTTATATAAGCAACAAATAATTACTGTTGCCGGAGATTTGTGTAACTATCAATTACGGTGTATGTACGTATTTGGTAACGAATAGTACATGTACATGTGTATGTGCATTAAAATGACCTGCACGCACTATCAATACTTGAAGGACGTCCTAATGCAGGATACAGATATGTAAGGTTATAAATGTCGTAACAAAAATAGGCAAGGTCAAACAGCCCTCTTAATTGGAAAGAAAGCTGAGCTTCACCTGAACAAACTTGTCCTTATCATCCATCTCAATATTAAGAGGACATTGTTTGATGGATACCGTACACAGTTCGAAATTCATGGAAGATCCATCCGGATAGCAATTCTCGTATTTATCATTTTTCTGCCGAGAGCAATATTTCCGGAGTAATTCTTCTGCATCGTCTTTCCCCGTGTTATGATTATTTTCTTCCAAAACATGCATTTGCTTGCAGTCGAGACGAGTACGGAGGACATTCTTGAGCAGGAGTTGATTGCGAAGGTAATTGGTATTGATGCTTCTCTTCGAAGATGACCCGGCATTGGACATAATGGAGAGAGAATTATTATCATCATCAAAGGCATCGAGATCCTTCTTCAGAATGGCGAATTTGCTGTACCGCGCCCCCTTACAGATGCACCAATGTTTGTAAAGGTCATTGAAACGATTGTAGAATCTCCGGCATTTCAAACACTTGAAACGTCGGGCTTTCTTTCGCTTGTTCTGCTGTTTGGCTATCGAATTGTCCGAATTTGAAGCTGGTGACTCTCCAACCATTTCGATATTGGCCAATGTCGATGTTCCATTTTTGTAGGTTTCAATTTCAGTGCTGCTAGTACTATTATTGCTAATATTATTTTCGGTCATATCCACTTTCAGCCCACCCATCATGCGAGGATGCATGTTCAAGTGTCTCTTGAACACTGCCTCGTGCTTGAAGTACTGGTAACACGTTTTGCAGTAGTGAAGCATTTTTTTGGAAAGATTTTTTCTCGGTAGCAACCTTTGTATAGTTGATTAAAACCTTTGATTTGTCGTATAATCACCAGGATTTTTTATCAATCGTAATCGCCCGATAATTCTGTAGAATTTTCCGGGAAACGAAAGTCTTTCTAATCGGAAATATCGTCCAAATCACCAAACTGGCAACGTCGGATAGAACAAAATGGGAAACATCTAACCATGCGTCGAAATTCGTCGATAACTGTTCGGAATCCGTCGATCTCGAATTCTTCGCGTGGGAAATAGCGGTGGAATCAATCTATACAAGAAACAGTACATAATTCACTGAGTGTGCATATGTACGTCGACACGAACTCGAAATTATCAGCACTTGAACTGGGGAGCATTTACCTACAAAAATTTAACTGGCATGACAATTGACAGGTAATTGATCTCTCTGTCTCTGTAATCATCGGCATTTACTTTCTTACAGTAAAAAAAATAGTTTTTGGAAGAATTCAACCAAGGGTCTGGTATATACACATTGCACTAAAATATTGGGGGGTAAGACTAGCCCACTAGCTCTTATATGGATAACGGAATATGTACAACTTTCCCTGGAGAATGGTAAAAGACAAATGGCAAAAAATGGTTGGATTTAGTATACTACATTTTTTACTGCATACAGTAAAAAAGTGTTTCGATTAAAGCCACTTACTTCAGCATTGTTATATTTATACCCAACATATTCTACCTACAATAACCGTAACGAATAGTCCCAATAGTGATACGTATAGGTAATTACTAATTACAAAGGACCAGTTGAACTGACGTGGCTAAAACTCTCACAAAGAAATTGAATATTGACAGTGATGGAATCCTTTTCGTACATAAGAAATAATAAATGAATGCGATGCTTAATTGATTCCACACACTATGCATTAATAGTAAGGGCTTTGTTATATGTGTATATACCTATATATACGTATATATATATATGTACATTCAGAGGTATATATCTACGTACAAATACAAAAGGACAGCTTACCTCGGGAATTAAAATTAGGTGGGTTTGTCTATATCCCTTTTCTTTCCGTTTCGTACTTCGTCCATAAATGTAGTTCTTTTGTGATTATACATATGTATAGGTATACATATATCGATGTTTCCCCTTCATATTTGATGAAAGATGGCTGTCACGGGGAAATGAGGAGTTGCTTCCTTTTTATCTAAAGCAATTATTCTGTTCAATCCGCCACTTCAACCAGATTTTTGAGTCTCGTCCACCTGTCCTTTGTTTTTTTTACCTGAAACACAATGATTTTCAGTATTCTTTCACGAAAATACGAAACACCTCCGAACGATTTGATTACAAACCGAAGAATGTTCGACGACCACCACCGAAGAATTATGTCTATATTATGGCGGGGAATTAGTTATAGACAAATGTTTTACTATATTATTTACAACTCATAAGCTACAAACCTATACGTTATATAGTTCTCCTTTTGAGCTATTTTTTATATAAACTAGGAACTTGCACAAGTATATAAATGTTAGGTATATTTAAGTAAATAAATGGGACTTAAATACTCCTGAATTCGTAAGTATAACGAGGATCTTCATTAAATGTGGTAGTTCAAATACAAGTAAAACATTTTCTATACGCGGGGATGATACTGTCTATTACGAGAGAGATTAAGTAACAATTATGGCTTGGTACGTATTGTTTTCCCCGCTTTCTCCTTATCATATGATATGAGGAAGAAATGACATAAAATAAATGGGAATCCATTTATGCTGACGTACAGGGATATAAAGTATTTTTTCTGCTGTTTCAGCGATAATTTGTTGGTAATAAAACCATAATAATAATTATTGCATGTTTATTCCAACGTACATACTATTGAGTAGAGTTTTTGACGATAGAGATTAGCGTGATGGGAGACAATGATGTCATGCAAATTGTGGTTAAACTCCCACTGTAAGCATGTATATGTGTTTACCATTTGCCGTCATTTTTATGGAGGAATTTTATCTATAGCAAAGCAAGAAATTGTTTCGAAATTACTTGGTGATTATGTACAAATTTTGTGTCATTATTATTTAGAAATTTACGTCATACCACAACATATTTTTGTTATACTGAAATCCAACGCTAGCTGTATCCAATTTCTGAATTATTCGAAAAATCGATCGAAAACTCGATGATTTTATTCTTGAAAATTTTCGCAAAATTTTTGGTAGGTATGTATATCTTTTTAAAAAAATTTTGGTAGGTATATTTTTTAAAACATGGAAAGCAATGAAACTTCTGCCATGGTGCAGCTATAGAAAATGGTCACGTCGTATAGATTTAGCGTTTATACTGGCAGAAACGACATCGATGTCAACGATGCTTTGGGAATTTCCGTCGAAATAATATGAAATATTATTAAAAATCTTACCGAGGATTTGTAGTCTGGCCAATACTGCCGTATATGTAGCAACCTGGTTAAATTGGAACGGCAATCCCGTTTGCAATACGTTTGGTAATATCAAGGAAAAAGCAATCAAAAATCCGATTTTGGTCTTGCATCGACCAAAATTTAAACTCTGGAATCACCGGCTAACTCTCATGCAGTGTATGCAGTATCCTGTAACTTCCTCGGAGAAATGTCCGATGCCGGCAGCGTAACCCCAAAACAATTTAAAAGGGATAATAACCGTTTGAAGGTCTTCACCTAAATTCTACCTCCTATTATGATTAGAATGCGCAGTTACAGCTTGGATTTTCTCGGCTAATGCACTCCAAGCTATCGTATAATCACTGTGACAAAAACTTTTCTACTATCCGCTATTTACCTTTTGAAAAGTGTGTATAAACAGCACTAGAGTAAAAGTATATATGAGCTGAGAGAGAGAGTTATAAGTATTAGCCTATTTTATGCTATGTAGGAAAATGAGTGGGATTAGAAATGGCTTTAATTGTACCCAATGTTTACCTTCTCTGCTCATGTATAAACTGTATCTACACCGATGTGTATTATTTGCCCAAGTTTTTACCCCTTTTCAGTGAATATGTGTGTGGTTTTCAGGAGCCTACTTGCCTACTGTATAATCACTAACACGGATATGGCGTATAAATATATTGGGGGGATGAGGAAAAGAGGAACGTAAGTACATTTTAAGGATTCAAAATCGATCCATATCAAATAGTCGGATATTCTATATGTCATATATATATCGGGAAAATTTGCTGGAAGCAAAAAAGACATATATTTCCCCAATGGGAAATGTATACGTGTGTTTTATAGGCGACACAAAAGACTACATACACGTATGACTGTACTTCCAGTGCCGGAGTGTGTGTTGCGTAATTAAATCCCGGGCACCGGCATATATGCATGTAAGTGAGGGGGAACAATTGGAAGGATATTAATTAAATTGCTCCCAAGCAATTTCCTTCCCGTGGTATAAAACGAGCAAACAAGGGAATTCGCTCAGGAAAGCCAATCATTGGTTCGTTCATGCCTTCGCTTGATTCATCGGATTTATGAAATATGTGAGTTTTTTAATTTTGTTGTGACGCACATGTGAGCAGACATTGTCATTTCTTTTATTGCCACCACAGTATGTTTTTTCTGAGGAATATAATTGCTTTGTTTTAGGTTTTAACTGTACAGTTTGTTGAGCTGCCTAAAATTTCCAGCTAAATTAATTCATCTACATCTACAGTTTATTGGGAATGTGCTGACACCAGCAGAAATGGTTTGTTTTGCCCATTCTTCCTTGGGAAAATGGGGATCATTACTTGTTGTGGGTTTTAATAAGATATCACGAATATGTCAACGAATGACGGAATGTCAAAAGAATCATCGGAAAAACTTCGTTTTGGACCATTTAAGGCCATTTGCTACTCATGTCTACTTCTCAGGCCGAAAAATTTAGCTGAAAATGTTTGTATTCTTGGATTTAATTGTACTTTTTACGCCTCAGAATAGCGGGAATTGTCACCTCGGACTAAATCTAGACGATATACGATATCTATAGGATAAGGAAGCAATGGAATGCGAATTTTACGATAAGATTAGAAGATAATTAGAAGCGATTAAATTATAATCGCTGATAATTGTGAAATTGCATCGTCTCTTTCAAATTTTCCGGACAGAAATATATTTTGATAATGTGGCAAAATATACGAATGAAACAGGAAATGCATCGAAGAATTAACCAAATGCCGATGAAATCCGATGTTTAACTGTGGGACAAATTACAAAGGAATGACTAAATTTGACAAGCCAGCAATCGGACTTTCACCCGAAAAGTAATTTTTTGAAGAAAGAACAAAATTTTGCAAATTGTATTTCTATCCAATAATTTTTTGAAAAAAGAACATGGTGAAAATGATTATGATTTTTCCTAAAAAGAATAAAATTTTGCGGAGAATGGGTCAAGTTTTAATAATAAATGGAAAATCGTGCAAGAATTTCAAGAATGTAACGACAATATTAATTTCGACGATGTATTTTCCTGTAGATATATATACATATAGAATACTATGTATTACCGAGACGGATAGGAAAATCGTAAGTAAACCAAATAATCATCTGCGCGATAACGAAAATAAATAGTAATTTACTTGGTCATAAAAGTGTGATAAAGGAGTTGTTGGAGTAAGTACACTTTCAACGGAATTATCGTTCAAACGTTGCGAAAAATAATTTCAGTCATTACGTTTAGGTTTAATCATGAATACTGTTTGTGAAAGGATTTGTAAACCTTTGTTGAAAACTCCATCATTATATTCCAGAAAAAATTGCCACGTGCGAACTTACTTTTTACCATTTAATTGAATTTTCAAGTGTCTGCCTACGACAATTCCTATGTAATGCTACAGAAACGACCTCGAGTTTTTAATTTCCTCTGGCATTTAAGGATTTACGTCAGTACAAAAAAAATACCTTAAATAAACGTATCCATTACCGTTATATAAACTGTATAAAAGTTGACATATTATTTGATTAACATGCATCTACCACTTATTTCCTTTTATAATGTCGCCGTGTTTCATATGGAAGAAATATTAAAGATAATTTAACGGTATTGTTTCTTCATACTTCATGTCTTCTGTCTCATCAGCAAGCTCTGCAGAACGCAGCCGCTTCATCGCAAAATCAGAATGCAAATTGCTAATGGTATTCAATATGCATGCGACAAAGAAGAGGGCACAAAAGTAGACTTCTGGTTGGTCATGCAACCAGAAGACTCAAATGTACACCAAATGATAAAAACTTGACTTCTTTATTTCGTTGCCTTTTTTTACAAAACAATAAGCAGTGCGCAAACATTTGTAATTATATAGTATATAAGTCAGTATTTTACGTTATTATATATGGGTAACAAATTCGACAACCAATCAAGGTAGCACATGAGCAATAGCTTTCTAATAAAAATTAAGTCATACGTGATTTTTAAAATTTTCCAGGGAACACTCAAGATCTATAAAAGGCAAAATATGTCTTGAAAACATTCTCGATGACAAAATCTAGACGCATTTTAAATCTTTGTACTGTGCTCCCTGGAAAGGGAATCCGTACAAAAGCATAAGTAATAACATTACCTGGTAAAGTCAGCAACTCTACTATAACCTAGCAGGAGTGTCCGTATAAACACTCCGGCCAAATTTATGTTTTGTGGCTCCTACAAGTCTTTATCATTTTTATCTACAATTATCTAACAATAATTGTTGAACAATTATTGTACGTCATTTTTAAGTATGCATGCATGTATGTACAGAAGCAACACATACTTACGTAATTAAGATTTGTTATTACATATCACAATGATTATGTAGTCAACGTATGAACAAAAAAAGTATTAATAATAACTATTATTGCTGTAGGATACAATAAGCTGCAAAAAATTCGCTAGTCTTTGGGACTTCGTGAATACTACACGTCAGGCGTCACTACTTCCATCCGTATGGACCCAAAATCTGTGAGCGCTTGCACTTATGGACGGTTCCAAATAATAATGAAAGCCTTCATTGACAATCCCTGATGCTGCTGCCACCGGACAATCTGTTGCGACACCATTATCTTGAACCAAGGAACTACTCAAATCACTTTGACTACTGGAATGACTCACAAGATTGATTTGAGATTCCGTGGCAGCACTTGTGAACAGGTTTGAAGTTGTGGCAGCCATTAGAGTGGCTCCGCTACTTCTGCTTCTCTTGTGACTTTTATTATTACTATTACTATAACTACTACTATTACTAGCATCAGTGGTACTACTCCATTGGGATCTGTGCATTTGTCTTGTTGCATCTTCAATGCCTTGTTCCACGCCATCGGGCGCTCTCAAAGAGTTACTCCCAATTCGGGTGAAATCGCTGGAGTTTGAACTATAATTCATTTTATTTTTGTTATTGTTATCATTATTGTTGTTCCGACGGATACTTGCACGCAGGAGTCGGGCAATGTCATGAGGTGTAATGTCCGAGGCAATCCGGCGTAAACTGGATCTCTCCTTGGAATCAATGATGGAACTCACAGTCGGGAACGACTTCTTTATATTTACTTGTGAATTCTGACGCGAACTTGAAGTCGTTGCCAATAGAATGGCATCATCCAGAGGGCTGGTGGAAGCACTATCGTACATATTAGATAATGTAAAATTATTATTGCTCAAGGCGTTCTGCAGTTGCTGCTGCTGCGCGCTGATTTCTAAACACACGGTTGTGTAAGTCGGTGGAGGTGGTAGATTGGACGCAGAGTTTCCTGCGCCACCAGTAGTTCCAAGTAGGCGCATACTTCGTCGGATGCTATTACGAAGGAACTTTGCAATTCTAAAGAAAAATACAGTCCAAAATTGTTTATCTTGCTTTCATAATCTTCAACGTCTGGAAAAATTCTGGAGGTATCTTTAATGAAAGAAACAATAATATTATTTAGGTTGTAATAAGGTTTTAGAAACAAAATATTTACTTTGCCCCAGTTGCGGTTGAGTATGACGGTGGAGGTGTATACTTCGGAGGTGGATCTTCGCTTTCCCGTTGACTTGGTGTCTCAGTCGCTGACGCCACAGTTCCTGGTAATGTACTAGAGCGACCATTACGCGGTGTCGTTGGTGGCCGATAAAGTTGTTGCATTCTCTAAAATTTCAGTAAAACTTCTCTGTTACAACAATCTTGGTTAAAGCATATTGGTATGTATGCATCTGCATGTAAAGTGTACCATAATCAGTGTAATTGAGATATTGAAAATATTCTAATAAATAAATACATATTCTATTCTTACACTGAAAAAATCTGGTGGTCCTTTTGTCAAGTATCTGCAACTCTGAAGTACGGCCACGAAAGGAACTACAAGAATGGGCAAAAGCTGGACTAACGACCCAACCTCCTTATTCATCCAAGTAGCCCAAGTCGCACTTCCATAATTCTTCCAGTCGTACAGCTCACGCATATTCCCATTTTTAAAGGACAAAATGGACAAAACGAGGAGAGTAACAGGAAGGATGACATTCCATAGAAATGAGACCATTGCTGCTAAAACTGTCATCACTTTATTGGATCCCGTGATAAGCACACTGACAATGTTTTCTCCACAATATGGCGCACCACGTACGATGAACACTGCCACTAGTTCCAGGAGATAAAGTACCATTATCCACCAACCACTTCCAATGGCATAGTCCATAAAATATTCAATGAATATCCCAGCCTGAAAGGAGACGTTTTTGTATTTTTATATTCAAATACGTAAACAATGTAAAAGACTGATGCAAGAATTGAGACAAGTGGCATACCTCCGTACAGAGGGGCAAGCCCAAAACGAACCCCGTGGCGCATACGCATACCGTAATTGTGATTTCCCAATTTTCCAGAACTTTTGATTTGATAGCAATAGCTCCTCTAATAACCGTATGCCAGATTGCAATCTAAAAACAAAACAAAATGTAAGAAACGTTCACACCTATACTCATCAAACTTATTCTTTTGTTCTTCTATTTTTTCCATTGTAAAGATCAAAAAACAAAAATAAATAAACAACGTAAGTGAAAAGTGTACCTGCTGAGCAATACCAAACAAAATGCACGTTAAGTAGAATAAAACAGTCCAAAAGGGTGAAAGGCCAGTGTGACTTAATAAAGCCATTGTCGCAGGGAAAAGCTCTGTAACAAGCCTCAGCGACTGGTAGCCAGATTTCCCACTCAATAGCACCTCGGGTGTCACTATTCGGACTCCCATTAGTAGAGAAATGTGATGATTCTGATAAGGAGTTGACTGAGCATTGGCATTTACATCCGGTGTGCGAATGCGCAGGAACTGGTAAGTTTTCTCGCTTTCTGCAAAACAAACATACATTGCCACTGAAATATTTTCCAACAATAAGAAGAGAGTAAACCAAAGTAGTGATCTTTCAAAAACTTACCGAAAGAACTTGGTATGTATTCATAATTATGAGCTCTAATAACGGAATAGCACGCGTTGCCCAAAAACGCACTCAATAACAGGACAAATGTTGTAATAACAACTACAACAGCAACATCAGACTTCAGCGAATGGGTAAACCGATTATAGGATGTAATTTGCATGACGCATGCCCCAAAAAGACCCCAAGTGAAAAACGCCTCTCTTGCAGCGATCATCCAAGTCTGTAGATTGTAATCAAGATGAAACAAATTTAACTCCCATTTACATTTACGCAGGTATTAAATATTCTTATTTCTAATTATGGATAAACTAAAACCTGTTTCCTAAACACTCACCTGACCGTTAAAGAAAAAATTTTCCCAGGCAGTGTGACCGAATAGAGCACCTGCTTGATCATATGGTGGGACTAATCCAACCATTTTGGAAGCGAGAACCAGAAGCGTAAGAACAGGAACCAAAACGAAACCCTGGATAACTTTCCCGTAAGATTTTAAACCTGCCAATTGTAAGTACAATTAATTGGACGTTATCATAAGTTAACTTCATTACTTGCAATACCATATTTAAGTTAAATGTGAAAAATGTTTATACCTTTACTCAAGGATACAAATACCAACATCCAGACAACAGCCAAATTAAAAGCAACAGTAAATTTGAGAGTGGTGGGTAACGAGAGAGAAGAAGAATGAATATTGCTCCGCTGAAGAACAACGCCACTACACAAGAAACATGGTAAAATTAAGATTTATTCAAATATCATACCTACATATATGTATAACGTTGTTTACGCATTTTGCATTCAAAAAGTAATTACTTGAAATAATCAGGAACGGATTCGCCAAAATTTGTGGTATTAGTGACTGACATATTGCATGCGGCTCCTGCAAAGAGAATTGTGGGATAATGAAGAAAAATTTTGCATTAACCGACATCATTTTTTAACACAATTTTATAGGTCTTTATTTCTTACAAATACACACACTGGTAAGTTTTTTTGTAAAATGTCGTATATGACAGTGTGTGCGTTTGGTACTACATATACGTATAAAAGCTGAAAATATTAGTCGTACCTCTGTAATCAGGAAAGCATCTACCCCAACGGTATTGCTCATAACGTGTGATAAAAGAGTCCCGAAAATAAATAAAGACCCAGGAAATTCCCACAGCCGTATAGATACCAACTAAAGCCTGAGAAATCAGCAGGGCGATTCCGATTCCCTATAATAAAAACATAAACAATAAACATATTTAGAGCACGCCATTCATCCTTTCATAGCTCAACCTGCGCTCAAAATCACATGTGATTTACTGGCAATTTGGCAATGGCAATATCACAGCGCAGATTTAGTGGAATTGCCAGAAACCAGCTGACAAAGTAATATTTTGTGTAATAATATTTGTGACACGTTCGTTTTAAATTAATCTGCCTTCAAAAGAAAAGAGACCACTTACTTGAAAAATCGGGGATATTTTCCACATGTCAATAATCCCAGAAGATAAATACTGACCAATGGACATATGAAATGTTAGAAGAGGGATACCAAACACCAGGGAAAGAAAAAGAAATTGTAGAATAAAATTGCCTCCATACTCCACGGACAAAAGTGAGAAGCGACTGATTGTGTTTAAACCGAGCGTACAACCGATGAGGGACAGTACACAACTAAGTCTATGTGGCCATTGATAGGATGATGATCTAGTAGTTATTCCTGTTTCAACTGTTCGTGTCGTCGCTCTTTCAGGACTATCCCTGACATCAGTTGCAGCAGCAGGCACTGGATTACTGCTACTAATAGCTGAGGAAGACCCGGAAGTGGTTGCACGATTAGATGGCGTGACGAAATTTCTTGAGTAATTTGTTACATTGCTATAGTAAAAGTCGTTGTTAGTATTAGTAGTCGCGGAAGATGTGTCTCCTGAAGAAGATACTCGTCCTCCACTACTCTCACTGCTTCCTTCTAAGCTCGCACTTAGTGATCCTCGTGATGGTGATGAAGTACTAGATGAACTGCAAGAAATAAATTTTGTTCCACATTGCGTTACTTGTGAGTACATATCAAATAAACACATTAATAAGGCACTTCCACTTTCTCAAGCTCTATTTAGGTGATGGTGTTTTCGTGAAGGTATTTTCCGTATGTCATACTTTGTTCATACATATGAAATTACATTTTCACCTTAATCATCACGCATTTAATAATATCTAATATCTCTACTATACCTGCACTACTTACTTCATAAAACAACATCGACACAAAACTTATTTAATACTGTGTGCATGGTTTGATTATCTATTGCACGCATTACACAACTTATTGCCCCTGCCTAAAATGTACCCTACATGAAGGGTAGATGATTAGATGATGCCGGTCCCGCATGAAACTGTGCAATTTTAGCGCCGATTTTTATTTTTAAAAATAATTAATACCGTTGATATTTTTAATCAGTGAAATCAGCAAGGGGCTATACGATAAAATTTGTCATCCAAATATTTTGGATTTCTTTCATTTGCAATTGCAAAATAGTATAGTTTAAAAAAATCTATGGATAAGTTCCAATTTCCAATGCTTAATGCCAGTTATTGGTCAAAAGAGGAGCATTGTGACGTCCCTGGAATACATTGTACCTACTATCTACGCTTAGAATTGGAAAACGTCAAGGTAATAATGAGAACAAAATGCAAAATATAAAGTTTTGACTTATTTGTGTATTGTGGATTATTATAGTTAAAGTATTGTATTACCCCATCATGAAAAAATGGTAAAAAAAAATTAAAAATCGCCATTAAATAGGTACGTTTAAGCGATTAGTGCAACACTTGTATTTGCATGTTCATATGCGTGCTTAGGGGGTTTTGCTCGTCATATTCCAGTAACGCCACGTCGACCCGCATGTCTCCATGTAACCCTCTCTAATTTGCACAAGGATTTAAAAATTTTGTGTGAAATGATCGTCATCTTAATTTCTACTGTGAAATCGTGAGGTGTTTAGAATTGCACCACACAAGATGGCAAGATTAAAGGACGTCCGAGAATTGCATAAAATTACAGGCACGTATTATCAGTTTAATCTTAAGGGATACTTTGACAAAATTGCTACAATCTGCCTGTTCATACCTAGTGAGAAAGCATTTACGGAGGATATTAAAAAATTGTAATCTTTTAATCTGTAACTAAAATGGAACACATAATTACACCAACCTGTTTGCCCGGCTTGGGGATGAGTCAGTCGGTGTGACTGTTGATCCTTGAGTTCTCCTTGAGGCAGATGAACTTGGATCTTGGCTATTGCTCGGGGTGCCTGATTCGGTACGATGACTCCTGCTCTCATACGGGGGAGGCGCGGTCATCTCATCATAGGCAGAGTTAATGACCTCCAGGACATTTCGACTTTCGGTGTGATTTTGTGTGCGGTAATTATTGCTATTGTCATTTGCGCTACCACTACCACCATTATTATCACTACTGTTTTCTGCTTGACTCAAAACATTTTCAATTAAACTGTTGACCAGAATCCGATTTGTGACGGGAGAATTCAAGGTCGTTGCAAACCCAGCTGGAGGCTGAGCTGATGGGGAAGAGCACCCTGCTACAACCACAGTGGTTGCTACAGGGCTCTCACAGTGTGTTGGGGAAGAAGGGATTTCGTGAATGACTGAAGCACTAGGTTTTTGAGGTATTGGCAATAATTTCACAGGTCTTAGTTTTCTCATGGATGCACGCACCATTGGTCGGTCGCTTTCATATCCTTCCGTGTCAAGGTAATCTCCTTCAAAATCCTCTTGTAGAGTACTCTCATTCTCATATTCTTCCTCCTCCTCTTCCCCGTCTTGTTCCGACATTTCTGTCAATCCCTCGTCTTGTTCCTCCTCTGTGGAAAACACTTGTGCAGCAACATCTGATCCATTATTGGTGGCATTTATTTCTTCCTCGTCATCATCCAAATTCACTAACAGAGCGGATAACTCTGGAGGACAGGGTTTCCCCTCCCCGATCATGAGGTTGACGAAATTGTCCACAATCTCCAGGCAATCGGCGTGATTACTATCACTCGTCGCTGACTTATTTAAATTGTTACTAATCTCCAAAAGGTGAGACCGGTTTGGATGTGGGTGATGATCATCTCCCAAAATGGCATTGAATGTCTCCAAAACTTTGGCAATGTCTTGAGCTGTGCACGCCGTCTCAAAGTCCAGAAACGAGTCATAATCCTTACCACTTTGGACTTGACCACTGTGATTAACCTTGTTTGTACCAGCAGCAGTAGTTCTTAAGGGTAATAACACGTTCGTTTGCTCCTCACTCATGTCCATTAAGTCGTCCGATGTCGTCGTTGTAGCACTACTACCGCTCGCTTTTATTTTCTCA
This sequence comes from Disparrhopalites patrizii, assembly GCA_034698585.1. Classification (NCBI taxonomy): domain Eukaryota; kingdom Metazoa; phylum Arthropoda; class Collembola; order Symphypleona; family Sminthuridae; genus Disparrhopalites; species Disparrhopalites patrizii. The sequence goes on along the minus strand of JAQGBT010001426.1, from coordinate 10,881 downwards.
TTAACAGGGTCAGGGCTTAAGGTATTACTAAAATCACTATTACTAACCACTATAACTGTTTCCAAATCGACGAGATTTATCGCTGAAGTAGATTTATTATTACTATCACATTCATCACCAATAACACCATACTCTGTGCCAGTTGTCGTTGACGTGCCCAAAAGATTTTCTATTTCCTTGTTGTAATTACTATTGGAGATTTCACTGCTGAGTACCACAATTTTTGGATGGTTCATGTTCCCAGCTTTCTCCTGACATCTCAGGGCGGAGGCAGTAGATTCTCCCAAAAATCCATTTATCACGACATTATTCTGGTCATCTACAGCCTCTCCTCCTCCTCCTCCGCCAGCAGATGACATTGGCAACGGGGAAGGCCATCTCACTTCATCTGATGCCATCTTAGAGGGACGGACACTCTGGTATCCACACGGTCTTCGTTGTCTATGAATAACATGAAGCAAAAATAATTCCCAAAATTAGAACCAACTTCAATGCCGATTAAAGGTGATTTAACTATACACATTGAGAAAAACAAGTGATTATTTGATAAAAAAACACGCTAAATAGGAAAAACCTTCAAGATTACCAACACGGTCGTCCACAGAGGAAACAGCGCAATCACGTCAAATATAACCATTTAAATAAAAATGCCATGTAATTCACTCGCCCATTGTGGATTGGGTATTAAAGGACACTTAAGGAAAAAATCCCTTTGATGTGCCATGATTCATTCGTTTCACTGGCAGTACTACACCAAAAGCAACGGTCTTAATACTGACACACGGAGCTTCTCCCTGCCCTACATGCTACGCTGTGGCACAGGATACAGGATAGGGGAGGTGGTCACCATGGTTGCACTTCCGTTTGTAACCATGGTGAAAGCAGGTCACAAATAACCCGATTGCGCCCAGTCTCTATTGCTATTTGCCTCCCTCCAATATATATAGTAATAAGCAAAACCTAAGCCCACTCAAAAGGGAAGAAATCAAAGGAAGAAAATGATTAAGGAAGAAAATAAATTAATGCCAAAAACTATTGCATAATGGTCACTTTATCCCACATTTAAAAAATAATAATATTTGATGTACAGTAACCTGATTTTTACAGTCGTAGTATTTCAAACTTGAAAAGCATAGTACCAGAAAAAAAAAAATTTAACAGCACATAAGCTAAATTTTTTAAAAGAATAAAGTGAAAACACTACACACTACTAACAACTCTCTCCCTCCCTCACATTATTATTATTATCGAAATAGGTCGAGACGACAAATTGGCACCCACTAAATTTCATGCACATGAAGCTTATATGATTATTTATTGTTTTTTTTTCCTTTTGTCTCCTTTATGATTTATTGTCTTTCCTTTTTGTGTGTTTACAAAAAGCTAAGGAGCATGACGAGAAAAATGGGAAAACATTCGTTAAAAAAAGATTGGGATCCATCAGATTATATATCATATTATTATTATTACGAAAGACATTACGTGGACCGCGACCGTGTGGCGTGGTGATTTTTAAGAATAATAGTAATGATGATAATACTTAAATAAGAATTTACCATATAACATGAATCAGCAGCATTTTTGCTATTGAACACGTAGAAAAAATTATTACACCTTATCTCATCTGACCTTGCCTTGATTTACTATCTACGTCCCCAAAAAATTCCTAAAACAAGGAATTCTTTGGATAATCATTTTCCTTTTTCGTATAGACATCTCCCATATGTAATATTTTTTCAATTGCAAACTAAAATCTTGCTTTGGAATTTTTTTGTTCCACACAACCAAATGGTAATGCCTCTGAGTTTTTTAAAGCATGGAATCGTTTATGGCTTATTTCTATTTAAGAACATTTTTCTTCTACAAGCAATAATTCTTCTTTCAGAATTGGTTTCATACAGACAATAATTGCTTTTTGTTCTGTAAACATCTAAATTGTTTCCTGGACAAAGATTCTGCTTTTGAAAATACTCGGGCATTCATTTTAAAAATTAGATGCTTCGTTTTTTTTTTGCTATAACTATACAATGGAAGAAAGTATCAAAAGGAAGTGGGATCAGAAGCCACAAAAAACAATTTACGAGGGAGGAAGCCGGCAAAATTTTTGAGTAATGGTTATGGAGACGGCCTAAAATGCTCATCAACGTTTTTGGTAATAACGAAAGTGATGAAACCTCGGATGTCTTTTTTTTTGCAAATATTCTGTTTGATGTTATTATCTATACCAATAAAAATGACTACTAGCACTTTTAAAACCACCAGCAAAAACGTATTCCAGTAATTGCCCCTCCAACACAATAGAAAAATCTTCCCATCACATCTTTTCCACTGTGGATTGAGATGAAAAACGTGGAAATTTTGCCACTACAAGCTATACTTTTAGATACATACATATATACCATTCCCCTCCCCTTTTCGTCTCTTATACATGGACGGAAAATTGTCCTTTTTTTTATCCTTCTGAAACATTTTTTTTTTGCATGCCTTGTGGTTTAGACTATGGACGCCGAATAAAAAGTACAAAAAATAAAGGGTTGAAAAAAGAAATATCCTTTTGCACCTCCCTTACATGTAAAGCTGGATGGCTGAGCGAGCTTTATTATTATTATCATCATTATATGGGGCTTCTCCTTGAAACCAAAATGCACTCACCACATACTACAGGCTCACCGAGAGCTGCTTGACACTTTACTTTTTTTTTTCTTTTAGAGGAGGAGATGAGGTTGTTTGATGATAATGACCTGATGGTTTCTACGTACACCTGTGAGTATGCATACTACACATATACATATGTATGTACCCCTGCTCAACTCAGTCTCTTTTTTTCGCCTTTCACGAGAAAAAAATGTATATACATACAAACACGGACAGGGAGAGAAGATGAACGTGTAATAGTAATAGTAAAACTTACATTTTTCCCAAAAGATTTTACAACTAACGACAGCCACTAACTAACATGATACAGCTACACTTTTCGGCAGGAGGTTTGTTGTTGTCTATTTTTTTTTTGGTTAAGCACCACCAAATGAAAATGAGAACAAGGGAGGGAGAGACAAAGATAAAAACGGTTATGGCCAGTGCTTCTTCATCATCATCTTTGGAGGAAAAAGAGGATTTTTATTTTCGCTCGCTGAGCACCAAGCGAACGTGAATTCCTTTCATCGTCACACCAGTCACCATCACCACGACTATATATATACACTGACAAACCTCACTATTTTTCTTATAGGCTTTATTATAATACCCACACACACACGTTCTTTTAAAGCCCCTGAGTTATCCAACAGTTACACACTCACACATTGGGAGAGACAAACATCCCTCAAATATTATTCTTCCCATATGCTATTCTCTCGTATTTTTTTTTTAACTTTTTTTTCCTTTCGAGGTAGTGAAGGTGGCCATTAAACATGTATTCAGGTTATGTACACTGTCTCATAGTCACAAACACTCCTTCATCTCCGGTCCATCTCTCCTCTTTCTCTCTATTTCGCTCTCTGCTTCTCTCTCTTTCTCTACTTCTCTCTATTTCTCTGCTTCCCTCTCTTTCAGTACTTCTCTCTCCTTCTCTCTCTATTTCTCTACTTCTCTCTCTATTTCTCTGCTTCTCTCTCTATTTCTCTGCTTCTCTCTCTACTTCTCTCTCCATCTCTCTCTGTTTCACTGCTTCTCCCTCTATTTGTCTGCTTCTTTCTCTTTCTCTCTCTACTTCTCTCTCCGTCTCTCTCTCTTTATTTCTCTGCTTCTCTCTCTCTTTATTTCTCTGCTTCTCTCTCTCTTTATTTCTCTGCTTTTCTCTCTGCTTCTCTCTCTCTTTATTTCTCTGCTTCTCTCTCTCTTTATTTCTCTGCTTCTCTCTCTCTTTATTTCTCTGCTTCTCTCTCTCTCTTTCTCTCTCTATCTATTTCTCTGCTTCCCTCTCTTTCTCTCTCTATTTCTCTGTTTCTCCCTCTATCTCTCTCTACTTCCCTCTCGTTCTCTCTGTCTCCCTTTATTTCTCTCTCTCCGTCAGCTTGTTTTAATGTATATCTTATTGTTCGGCACTTTTTGTTCTTCTCTCTCTATATTTTCTGGACTAGATATTTCTCTTTCCAATTCTTTTCTATTTCTCTCGACTTTCGTCTCCCTTTCACTCGGTTTCCTGGGTTGCTTTCTGTTCCTCTGTCTTGGTTTCTAAATCTCTCATTCTTTTTGTCTCTCCCTATAGCTTACTGCTTCTCTCTCTCTCTCTCTCTCTCTCTCTCTCTCTCTCTCGCTCTCTCTCTCTCTTTTGTTGTCCATCTACATGGGTAAATATATCTCGGCGTCTCTCTCTCGCTTTTCTCAACTCTTTTCGTCTCTCTCCGGTCCTTTCCTCTGTCCCTCTCTCACTCACTCACTCTCTTTCTCTCTCTCGTGTACGCAGGCCAAAGCTTTATAGCCACTAACTACCAACGTTATTAGCATTGACGTGCATTACTTACACTCTGAAAGAGAAAAACACCATTATAAACCCGAAAGGATATTTTTAACAGTTTGAACACTGAAGGCAAAAGCCTTTTCCCTTTTATGAGAGACACTAAGCACAGTCACGAACACAAGCAATGACAAGAAAAGTTACCGTAATAGAATAAAAGAACATTTATTTTGAACAGAATTCCAATAGTATGTCCGATGGATTTTATATTAGCCTACCGCCACGGAAAGGGGAAGCGGGAGAGAGGTAAAAAGCTCATGGCAGCAAATTATTGATCACATGTTTGATCAATTATTTACTCCTCTACAATAGTTGATCAATAAGTTTCACACACCGTCAGCGCATATATACCGCCTTTTAAGTCACACACTACTTTAATGCTCTTCCTCCTTCTAGTTCGTGGTTAAATCCGGGTTACTTTTGTATGACAATGCACGTAAGGTAGGGTATGACAATGTACGAAGAAAAGGCAGGTTTAAAGAAATAATAAAAAAAAAACGTGTAAACTGGTACTCGTCGTATCAGTACTTTGAGAAATGTTTTTTTCGCTCTCTTGAAACATTGTGGCGGATGTAGTTCAACAAAGGGATCATGTGAGAAACGTTGTATGCACAAGAATTAAAGTATAATTGAAAAAAAAAAGAAGCACAAGGGAGATGACTCATTCTGATATATCAGCAAACGTTGTTTGGAGCTAAAGGGTTAGAAGAGAAGATAAGAATAAAATATATAAAAGGTATTAAACCCCATGGAAATGATTGGGGTTTATAATTCCTCACGTCCTTGTTTTGCCTGACTGGCCGTTACTGTATTAAAAGGGAATAAGAAAAAAAAATACGAAAGAGGTTCAATGAAACGGGATTTTTAATTCATATAGATCGGCGTCTCCCACCGTCTCTCTCTCTATTCATGTGCATGCATGTAACAAGAGAGCAAATGCATTATTATTATCATTAACTATATTACATCTTTTTACCCTTTACCCTGTACTCGAACCTGTATACAGTTAACTCCCACAGTCCACTCATCATTATTATCATCATTATTTTGATGTTATACCTATAATACCAGTGTATATACATATGTTTATATATATAAACAATTTTGCAGCCAGCTTTATACTCACGCAAAAAGTCGTTTCCTATAACCCTTTTTTTCTTTACATGTGTATAAATCCCGTTCTATTTTGTATACATAAAAAGAATACAATAATAATTTTTTGTTGTTGTTTTCTTCTGTATATGTACATAACAATTTTTTTGTACGAAAAAGTAGGGGAACCGTTTCGAAAAAAAAAATTATTTTGCTCATCTGTGAACAAACAGGAACCACGAAAGAGCATGACTTTTCATCCTTTCTTCAATAATTAGCCACATGTTAAGTTCCTGGACATGTGTCCTTTTTTTTCTTTTTTGTTCTTCGGTGTACCCCTTTAGACACAAACCATTCCAATATGGTTCTTTTAGAATTGCCTTACTAATTTGTATGAGAAAGACCTAGGCATTAAATCACATTTACAAGACCCTTTATGTGTCTACACACACCATTTGTAAATAGACAAAAAAAAACACGTACAAGATTTATCATATGGTCTCTTTTGATTCAAGGAGTGACATAAATATTATACAGACACAGAGAAAGACATAGTAACTTGTACACATTTATATATATACACCGGTATTGCTTGAGGAAAGGTTTACAGTTCACCTGTTTATTAGAAGTTTTGTGTGAAAAGGTGGTTCACCTCCCTCTCCCTCTTGTCTCTCTCTATCTTTTAATGGGTCTTCCTTTTTTAACACATCTCCTTCAAGCAATATGTGTTAATGTTATTATCTTTTTTTATTAAGAGCACTAGGGGAAAAAACGTTTTTTATAATACATCCTAGAGGTTACAGGTTCCTGTGAAATCATCCTAAGTAGTGGTAGTAGGAGTATCTGGGACTTAAATGTACAAAAGATGTGAGGTACGATTTTTTCCCCCTTTCTGACTGACTTGCCTGCCGTCATCGTCGCCAGTTAAACACACACATGAGTTAGAAATGTATGACACACTTAAAGTACGTACTAAAACGGATATAAACGACTTTATGTCCTTTTTTCCAAAGTGCCAGACGACGAAGGCAAAAAAATATATAACAAACAATCATAAAAAAAATGGTACGTTTGCAACAACTGCATATGGCAAATATAGCATTATGTACTTACACTTGGACGGCTCTATAAACTATAAAGGGATGCGCTTCAATTCTTCCATTGTTCCTCGACAGAATTATTAATTACCCATTTTATCATATTCGTCCAGCCTGCCACATGACAAAAACTTACAGGGAGTTCAAACAAATAGAACAAAAAGAATGGGAGAAGAATGAGCACGTGAGATGAAGAACCGAATCAAGTAAACATAGTTATAATGCTATAAATTACACACACGACAACTTCAAAATGAGGGAACTATAGCCGGGTGAAATCCCTAAAAAATGGTTAGACTCTATACAAACACTAACAAATTCATATCTATCAGTTGTGATTATAATTCTTAATGACAATTCTGACTTTCTGAAGGTATATAGATAACAGTCAAAACAAGAATTTGTATATAGCTAATACTTATTAAGTTTAATTAGTGTATACCTGCAAGCAAGATGCCTTCAAGTACGCACAATATTAGCATAAAGCTCGACGTATGTATGTATGTAATATAGAAAACAGTTCAATGGCATGCGTTGATCCAAGACATAAAACATAGGGGTAAGCTTCAATTTTCGTCGAAAACAACCTAAAACGGTAACCCAAACCCAACAATAACGTATCGAGGAAAACATCAGTGTCAGGCGCCTAATAAACAAACTGTATTTCTAAAATAGGCACTAAAAAAGAGTAACAAAAATAACAAACAAGAATAGCATCAATCACGCCTAAGAATCTACATCCTCCGATATGCTTTACTTGCTAATGACCAACCCAGACGAATGCACCGAAACGGAATCAATCAATCAATAGGTATAACTGCCAATTCTAAAAGATAATAAACCTCCAACAATCCCGGAAAATCAACAAAATAATAATGGCCAACAGTGTCGACAACCAAAACGAGCCAAATCCACGGGGCAAAACTTAGCCAAAAATCCGACAAAATAATATTCATATAGCCTGGTTAAAGGAATCATGTACACCGGAAAAATAACACTACCAAACCAACAACAGTCCGATCAAATCAACAAGACGACCTCGGAACAGTGGAACAAAAATGTCGAAGGTGAATAGGTCAAATCCCGAATCTCAGCAATATAGCTTGACAAACTGCGGTAAACCAAGAAAACTGGAAAACAAAGTAGATTGTGTGTTTGATATAATGATAAACTATGTAGTAACTAGTAACTAAATGAAACTGAACAACAACATTTACAAGACCAACACGATATATGCAAATTAAGCTCACCAAAAAAAAAAAAAACAGATCGATATACCGGGCAAAAGTGGGGACACAAGGGGAAAGCAAGAAAAAAAATCCGGGCCAGTACCAACTCACACATTCCTTTGCTAATGCATTAAGAAAACGAAGAAATTGAAGAAAACCACCGAACTACAAACCATAATGATGATGAAAATCCATTAATAAAAACCAGAAAAACAAAAAAAAAGTGAACAAATTGAACACTTTTTTCCCCCTAAATGCCTTGAAGCTACAAAATGGATGGGGATTTACACTCCTTTTGGACAAAAGCCATGTGGATGATACAGAAAAGCAAAAGTCTGAGATTTTCCCTTTATGTTGTAATCCTTATTATTAGCCCCAAAAAAAGGCAGTGCTTTACCTTGAAAATAATTAGGATCTACCATTCATACAAGAAGGATTTAATCATTTAATAAATAAAAAAAATACAGTAAATAACCCAACAAACGTTCTTACCACAAATGTCCACAAAAATCCTCCGAAAACTCCGATTTTCCTTCCTTTGGCACGTTGTAAAGGGTTCGAAAACGTTTTTTCTTGGTGACAACATGAGACAGTTTTTTTTTCGGGGGGAAAAAAAATGTAATCCTTTGATTTAATTTTCCATTTGGAACAACAAACAAACTTTTTAGTATGATCTGACTTCCTTCATTTTGCTCACTGCACCACAAAAGTTATTAAAAAGGGTGTATAACAATCACCAGGAACGTTCACATAGATTCAAAAAAAAAAAAGGGAGAAAAAAAATACAAGATCTTGTATGCGGAAAACACCTTCAATATACAAGATGAGCTTCTCCATTCACTGTTTCAAAAGGTGTGTTTGTAATTTTTTTTTTAAAATATGATACGTTTGAAGATGAATATATAGGAAATACACAATTGAAAAGCTTTGACTTGGTGAATGTTTTTACAAAGTATAATTATACACTTTTTTTTTGGAGGGGGTATAGACAAATGTATAGACGGGAATATAACGGCTCTTGTTTGTTAATTTTTTTTCTTTGGTATAGTTAGTTCTTATTTAACTATTTGGTACCTGAGCAAAAGTGAACTGACTTGCAGAGTTCTTCATGTGTTTGTTGTTGTGATGGAAAAAGCTGCTCACTGACTGACTCTTTTCCATCAAAAGTCCATTCTACTAACACTTTTTTTTTCTACCTTTTTGCCTTTCAGAAGTATCAGGACGAAATAAGAGACCATAAGCAATAAGAAGGGAGAGAAAAAAAAACCTTTTAAAAGTTTCATATAAGGCACCAAAGGAAAAAGCACTTCGTGTATAAATTTACATCAAATAAAACCCGTGCGACGTCCGTCGCTCCCGTGGGAAAAGGCCTTTTTTCTCCCGTTTTTTCCCATGGACGGATTCTTCATGGGATTTCTCAATTGTTTTTATGTCATTTATGTGTCATTTATTAATTTATACTGTCATTTAACTGTACAAAAATGTAAATATTATGGTGGGACAGACAGGACCGGATGTCATGGTGTAACCATTGGAAGGATCCGGGGCTCCTAATGGTGACAGTGGATACATTAGAGACATCCTCTAAATGTGACGGCTTTCCGTGGCAGCTTTCACGGCAGAGTTGTAAAGGTGACGGGGTTATAAATGTGGAATGTAAGGGTCACTAAAAGGAATGCCATCATGGGTTCGTAGATGTGACAATTTCTAAAGGTGACTAAAGGGTGCTGATTAAATATGGCAAATTCTAAAGGTGACACGTAAGGGTAAGTGATTAAATTTCCCAAATTCTAAAGGTGACACATTTTCACAGGTAACTGATTATATATGACAAATTCAAAGATTACAATTTCTAAATGTGACAAATTCAAAAGGTGACACATTCAAAGGTTACAAATTCTAAATGTGACAAATTTAAAAGGTGACAGATTTAAAGGTTATACAAATTCTAAATGTGACAAATTTAAAAGGTGACAGATTTAAAGGTTACAAATTCTAAATGTGGCAAATGCTACGGTGATGAATTGAAAAGGTGGCAAATTTTAAGATGACGACTTCAAATGGTCCCACGGGTTTATAAAGATAATTTGTAAATTCTAAGTGTGACAATTTCTATCTGTAAAGGTGGCAAATTCAAAATATGTGACAAAATTTAAAGGTTACAAATTCTACGTGTGACCAATTTTAAAGTTTAAAATTCTAAAGTGACGAAATCTGAAGGTGTCCAATTCGAAGGTAGCAATTCTAAATGTGACACATTTAAAGAATGACAGACTCTAATCACTCTAAAGATGATAAGCCGATGTCTATAACAACTACCTGTATTCTTTTTGACTAAATGCGCAGACTTGTATTATTAGATGCAAACCTAATTTGAAGAGATTCCTGCAAATGATTTCATATAAATTGACTGATTGTCCCTCCCTTAACTGTGGCCTAGGCCAGAAATTATACAAATGAGATGAAACAACTATTTTGGGCAGAAATAGAGATTGAAGTAAAATAAAGTCGTAAGTATATAATATTTAATACATACGTATAGATTATAGATCCGACAAGAATTGGTCAAGTAATGGCAGTTTTCTGCGCAAAAGATCAAAAATTGAATTCCTCCCCCCCCTGTAAAAAATCATTGCACAGTTATGATGCACTGCCAAAACTTGGTCAATTCTTGTTGGATCTAAATGCTGTTTGCTTGACTGGTTCCGCAAAATAATTGTGTCGAAAATCGTCATTTTAACTTATTTTTATAATTTTTTATTGGTTATGCCACAGCAAGGGGGAACTCTGAGACAATTTCTGTGGAATTTTTGTCTATTAGGCAGTTGTGCATCTAATAAGCGTCCGCGCATTTAGTCGAAAATAACTCTTAAGCATTGAATTCCTAAAGGTGACTGTTGATAAAGGTGTCCGACAGCTGAATAGGTATATATTGTCTATTCAAGCTGATGTTACACTTTAGTAATTAACAGGTGAGTTAGTTCTCTCTCTCCCTATTTTCCTATTG
>JAQGBT010001425.1:0-32259 GCA_034698585.1 Disparrhopalites patrizii | reverse complement strand
AGAGGGAGAGAGGGAGAGAGGGAGAGAGGGAGAGAGGGATTGCCAAATAGCATTAAATAAGTCGCGATGATGTGGAGTTTCGTTGACTTGTTAGCTTTTGGCCCCTCCGTTTGAGAGGAAAATGCATTTGAGAGCCTTAAGAAGGAGCTTAGTCAGAGAGAGAGAGAAAGAGAGAAGTAAATAGACTCCGGTCATAAATATCCGTCATGGCAAATGTCATGTTGGCTGGGTATAATTGACACATGTAAGAGCGATAGAGAAACCTCTCGATCGTGTTTGGTTTTCCCTTTCATACCATATTACATGCACTAATTCTCTCTCTCTTTCTCTCTCCTCATTTTTTCCCTCGGTTCTGTGTATTTCATCGACCTTTGCCTTTCATTCGGAAGCCAATTTTTTCCTTTTCTCTTCTTTTTTATGCTCTTCGTCTCTCACATTCGCATTACCGTCTTCTTCTTTTTGTTATCCGACTTTTTCTTTCTGCCCGATTTGTGCTTCTCCACTTCTTGTACTGGAAATTTATTGTTCTTTCACACTGCTGATTGTTTTTCCTTTCTGTATACTTTTAATTTTCTCTGTAATCGTTTCTATTTGTGCTTGCTCCTTTTCTTGGGGTTTTCATGCTTTTCTGGCTTAGCTACACTTTTACTTATTTTGCCTTTTCTTTTACTTTCTCCTATTTTATGTTTACTTACTCATTTTTATTGTACGTTTACTATATTTCCATTTACTATCTTTTTTTCCTTTTACTTGTTGTAATTCTCTATTTACGTTTTTATTTGACTTTTACATTCTCTCCATTTGTTTGAAGTTTTCTTTTCTTTTACGCTCCTTTCTTGTATTTGCCTTTCTTCCACTATTACTTGCTTTGTCACATTTATATTTTTCTTGATTTTCTTTGGCCTTTGGTTCCGGTTTTAATTTTTCTTATTTTAGTTTTATATTCTCTCACATACCTTTTACTTCTTTTAACTTCCTTTGACTTTCTCTGATTTTGTTTTGATTTTTTTCAGGGTTATTTGACTTTCCCTCATTTTGCTTTGACTTTCTTTCAGGATTCTTTTACTTCTGTTTTACTTTTCTCACTTTCTTTTTACTTTTTCTCACTTTCTTTTTACTTTTTCTCACTTCAGTTTTACTTTCTCCCATTTTCTTTTTACTTTATCGCACTCTATTTTTGCTTTTTCTCGCTTTCTTTTCACCTTCTGTTTACTTGCTTTCACTTTCGTTTTACTTTCTCTCGCTTTCTTTTTACCTTTTCGCACTTTTTTACTTTCTCTGACTGTATTTATACTTTTTCTCGCCTTATTTTTACCTGTTCTCACGTTATTTTTACTTGCTCTCACTTTCGCTTTACTATTTCCTACTTTCCGTTTACTTGCTCTCACTTTCTTTGTTTTTCTCGCACTGTTTGTACGTTCTCTCACTTGCTTTTTACTTTCTCCCAAGTACTTTTTACTTTCTCCCAAGTACTTTTTACTTTCTCTAAATTACTATTTGCATTTTTTCACTTTTTGGTTACTTTCACTAACCGTTCGTTTACTTTCTCAAAATTTTCGTTACATTTTTCGCACTTCCGTTGGGCTTTCTCTATGTTCACTAACTGTTTTCCAAGTCCTTTCTCGCTATGAACTTTGTTTTCCTCTCTCTGCTCCTTTTGCCCCTCTCTGTGTCGTTGGCTTTCTCTTGCCCCTTTGACTTTCTACCTCTTTACAATTTCCTTTCCCACGGTGTAATCTGTTTGTTTTTATTTCTCGTCCCTCCGACTTTCTCCTACTTCACGTTCAATCTATGCTTTCCCTCGGCATTCTTGCGCCACGACATTTTTTTCTCCCGTGTCGACTGCTTTCCCTCCGGCCCTGCCTTTATCCATTCGATGGACTCCATCTGGAGGGACTTCATTTCGCGTCTATCCATAATTCTAAGACAAAGGAATGACACTCTCTCGTCCCTTTCAATTCCTCTTCCGCTCCCTCTCGCCATTCTCCGTTGACATTTCCCACGAGTCTTCTCCATTCCCGCTCACATGACCAACACATGTACATGGGCCCATATGTACATGTACATACATATGTAATACGTACGTGAAAAATCATTTTCCTTCGTTAAGACCAAAAATTTCCTTTAATCATTTCCATAATTGAAGCACACAAAAGCCCCCGCTCCTGGGCTCCAGCTCAGAGCAAATCAGGAAGGAGACAGTCCTTTCTCTCTCTCTCTCTTTGCCTCTCTCATTCTTAATTAATTACGAAGGGAAAGTTCTTCCGCTTTCTCTCTCTCCTTTTCTTCCCTTCCCACTTTGTCTCCTCCGTCAGCCGTCCCCTTGCTGACAGTAGGTAATTATCATTTCTTTCTCGGGCTATAATTACTACTTACTCCCACCTTTTTAGGGGATTGGATTTTTGTGGGTGGGACGAGGAATGAATTGATCTTCAAAGGGACTGTGACATTAGGTGGAATTGGTTGGAGGGAAAAATTAAAAAGATTTTCCTCAAAAGGCCATCAATCACTACTTTCCTTTGTGCTACTTTTTGCGCCAGGAGAAATCGTGCCAGAGGAGAGGTTTTCCGTTTTTTTACATTTTTTCAAGATTTTTAAGTAACTACGAAATGCCAGAGAAAATTTTATTAGCATTCCTGGCGGAGCCATGGCGCTGTAAAACTGTCCTTTTTTGAAAAGTGCCGCCTCTTTGGGGCCCAAGTGGCGGGATTTAAACATAAAAATACTGTAAAAATGCATTTTTATGGATGTACACGAAACATTTTTTGTCTTAACGCCAAACGGAGAATGAAAGAGGGATATCGAGGGATGTGCGGTGGAGGGATGGTTAATGGGAAATTACATGGTATGTACATATAAAGTGGAGTCTCTCTATTGCCACGTTCAAGGGTAGGACGAATATTGCTGCTACATATAGAGAAACTTTGTTACGCAGAACGTGCATAATGTTGGGGCAAAATGATGCCAAAGTACAAAAATCCCATTTTAAATACAGTGGAGTCTCTATATAACAACTCTGAGGGGAACGGCAAAAAAAATTGTTACAGGGAAATGCTTTTATATACAGCATCAAATATGCACCTTACGTATACAAAAAAAACAAAAAATAATGTTGTTACAGAGAAATGTTATTATAAAGAGAGTTGTTATACAGAGACTCCACTGTAGGTATTTGCATGTGTTTTAATGCAAATTGCAGAATTCTATTTTAAACTTGATGATTTGGCTTCAGCTCGGTGTTTAGTTTCATCATTTTGCCCGCTCAAAAAAGGAATGTTGTTATAGAGAACTTCTAACACGTGTAATTCTATTGTAAAGGGCGCTGAAAAATATATTATTACAGAGAAATGTTGTTATAGAATTATTGTTAGATAAAACAAGTTCATTAGGTATAAATGCTACAGGGGGATGACAGATCATGTTACAGTGGAGTCTCTATATAACAAGTCTCTTTATAACAACATTTCTCTATACCAACATTATTTTTCCAGCCCTTCGTACATGTAAGTGCATACTAAATGTTCTATATAACAACTTTTCCGTGTAACAATATTTTTGCCCTTCCCTTCAGAGTTGTTATACAGAGACTCCACTGTATAGGGAAAATCTTGCTATAAAGACGCTTCTTATAGAGAGATTCCACTGTATATGTGTATGTATGTATATATACAGTCAATTCCCTCTATAACGGACCTTTTTGTATAACGGTTTTTGCGCCATAACGGTGTGCACCAATCCCCCAGAGAGATTTTTAATGGTAAAACTACTCACTATAACGGTGTTTTAATAACGGTTTTTTGTTATAACGGGAAAGTTCTGACTCCCCGCGGTTAATCATTTTTCACTTTAACGGTTTTAGGCCACGCCTTCAAATATTACTCGCATTATAACGGTTTTTCTCAATTTTAAAACCCCCGCGGTTTTTCACATTTTACTATAACGGTTTTAAGCTACACCTTCTCGCACTATAACGGTTTTTCTGAAGTTTTGAATCCCCCGCGGTTTTGGACATGTTACTACACAGTGGATTCTCTATTTAAGAACTTCAATGAGGTTACTCCACTATTTCGTATTACGGTTTTTAGCTATAACGGTTATACGTGCCCACATCTCGCTAAACCGTTATAGAGAGAATTGACTGTGTGTGTGAAAATATACAGCAGAAAGTGGGATTGGCATTGAAAATGGAGGTAAAAATAGAGACAAAACAGAATGTGCGGGGACATGCCACATTGTGTGAGGAAATGTGTATTTAAAGAGCACGACCGACGAGCTCAATGGATCGTTAAGGCCAGCCGTGGACAATGTAATGGGGGAAGCTAATGGCACTTAATCGGCCCGGCCCTCCGTCATTCGTCACGTCACTGTCGTCACTCACATGCCAGTCCTCTTTTCCATCATGAATCCCCCCAATTCCTCGACTTTCTCCCTTTTTTTGTGGTTCTTCATCCCATTTTTTTTGGCTATCCACCCTTCCATGAAAGTTTGTCCAGTTTTATGGCCTATTTCATTTTGTCCTCCTTCTGTCCTCCCCCTTTTGTGCGTGCTCTTTTACGGTGTTTTCCTATACATTGTTTCTTGTAGGGTTTTATTTTTTAATGAAACCAGGCCTATCCCTGCTTTCTCCGGGATGGAAGGAGTATTACGGGATGTTGTCGTGTAGTTTCTCCATTTCCAGGAGTTTCATTCAATTTTTATGGACCTGGCGCTCATTCACTTCATCCTTCCTCTTGGCTTTCAAGTGATTTCCCCTGTTTTGTGGTCGCCATCGTCCTCATTTGAATTGACTTCTAACGCGTTCCTTGGACTTCGTCATTTGGGACTTTCTCCAGCTTTTCTTGTACATTCTTCGGACTTTACTTTCACGTTCCCCAGTCTTGCCGGCACTTTCTCCAGCTTACCTGGCATGATTTCTAGTTGGACAATTTGACGGCTTTTCCATCTAGCATGGCTTATGTGCTTCTACAGTCGAGTCTCTCTATAGCAGCACCCCATACAGCAGCAAATTTTACCCGTTGTAGAAAAGAACCGTTATATAAAGTAGACATTTCTATGTTAACAATTGGAGAACGTTTTTGAAAGGAGCATTTTTTGCTGCTGCTACAGAGTGAGAACTGCTATAAGGAGGGTCGTTATAGGGATAGTCGACTGTATTATATCTTATTATATAGTCGACTGTATTATTTCTTATTATATAGTCGACTGTATTATATCTTATTATATAGTCGACTGTATTATTTCTTATTATATAGTCGACTGTATTATTTCTTATTATATAATCGACTGTATTATCTTCGCTCTTTCACTTTTTAGTTTATGTTTTTTTCCGTATTTTACGCATACTTTCACCTTTAAAGGTTTTCTTTGCTTTCTCCCATTGAAATTCTGCTTCCTGATTGTTACGCTTTTGTAATTTTTAGAATACATTTCACGAATACAGTGGATTCTCTATATAACAACTCTGAAGGAACGAGCGAAAAATGTTGTTACAGGAAAACGTTGTTATATAGAACACAAAATTTGGAACTTATATGTACAAAGTGCGGAAAACATAATGTTGTTTTAGAGAAAAGTTGTTATAAAGAGACTTGTTATAGAGAAACTCTAATTTAAATTGTACGACAGATTTTCCTGTCTTCCTTTCCATGTCAGTTTAATTAACCGCAAGTGTTCGTTAAACTTTCTCCATACGTATTGCGAATTTATTTATTTCCCCCATTTTTTCTAACTCTACAGCGTGTATTAAGCGTGCCAAAAAACAAAGTCCGTTGCTCCTTTGTTTCGCCTCATAATCCGCGTAATAGAAATCTTTCCCATTTTTATCTTTGCAAATAAAAAAATATCCAACGTCTGCAAAAATCTAGAAAGTTATCCTCGAGCTCTCTCTTTCATTGCCAATCCAGCCACGTTTTTTACATTGTCTCATTTGCTTTTTTCTTCCACTTTCTACTTGAAAATGGGAGCAATAGGAAAAATGGTATGGAGATATAAAGAAACAAAAAAGACGTTCAAATTCGGGAGGGAGAAAGCAGGTACTACAGTCGACTCTCCTTATACCGGCCCTCCCTATAAGACCACTTACTCTATAACCGCAGTGCTGAATCCCCCCTACAGCTTTACCATCTAAAGTTCGCTCTCTATAAGAGCCCTCCCTATAACAGCAGGTACTCTATAACAGCAGGGTATTTTCTTCCCTCGGTCACATTCCTCTCACTATAACAACACTTTCTCCCATTAAGAGCATTAGCGCCTAAGTCAGGTATCCCTTCAACATTAACTTTTTCTGTATAACAGCACCGGAACTCCAAAACGGCACAATTTTATTATTTTCTCACTAAAATGCAAATATTTACGCCCAATTTTGTAAATATTTCTAGAATTTGGAAAATTATCAAAGTTAAGCCTGAAAATAATCTTAATTAATTAATATTAATATTTTTTAACTAATTCTCTGTACCAGCAGTTGGTTATAAGAGCAATTTTTCTGGGGCAGATAGGGTGCTCTTACAGAGAGAGTCGACTGCAAATATATTGGACTTTGTTTGTTTTCAATAACAATTACAGTAAAATACAATTGTACAGTATATAGGTATATGTATGACATTTTTCTGTTCAAATATCAGAGCGCGAAATGAAGCGTGTAAAAAATATGGAGAAAGAAAGTCATGAAGATGGCGAAAGTCCTGGAAAGAATAAAAGTGAAAAATATGGTCAAATACATAGAAGAAAATAAAAGTGAAAGCACGTAAGAAAAAGTGAGGGGCAATAAGAGAAAACGAGAATAAGAGAGAGAAAGAGAGAGGGCCTTATCCGATTATTTGAAGACCGAAACAAACATTTATCTCTCTCTTCACGTCTCCCGCAGCTTTCTCCTGCTTTCTCCCTCAACTTTCCTTTATCTCGTCATCACCCACTCCAGGGATTCCACTAAAAATATTCCGCTACACTATTGACAAAGAAATGGAACCCATTTGCCCCTCGTGAATTTTCCTGAATTAACCTTTTTCTGGAGGATTTCTCTATCAACAGCACCCAAAAGGAATTACAGTGAAGTCTTGCCATAACAACTCTGAAGAAAATGCCGAAAAATATTGTTACAGGGAAAAGCTGTTATACAGAACATAAGTGGTACATATTTAGAACATATGTACCTTACATGTCAGAAGAGCGGAAAAAATAATGTTGTTATCCAGAATTGTTCTTATTAAGCGACTTGTTATAGAGAGACTCCCCATGGATTTATCTTCCCACCAAAATCGATTGTCACTAGAAATGTGAATTCCTCCGAATAAATGTTGGAATTTAAACCCCCTAATTTTTTAAGGTTTTCCTAATTGGATGATTTTCCCCCGATAAGCCAAAAAATGTTCCACATGCACGTTAATACCCCCACGAGGATTTTACCCACCAATTTTCCAAGAGCGTCAAAGGTAAATCATTCGTCGAAGGATTATTGCCGATAAAATCCCGAGTTTCCCCGGATTTTTGTTGGAATTAGCATTAAAATTCAGGAGTTGTGCCATTCTAAGCAATTTGCGGTAAGCCCTTTGTTGCTGTTCCGGATTTACAAATTGGAGATTACCACACCTCCATTTTGCCTGGGCGTTAATTTGCTCCCATCAGTAGGAATTCCTTTGGTAAAACGTCGGAGTTGTGCGGGAGGGAAATGAGGATTTAGAGGAAGACTTCAGAATAGAAGGAAGAGAGCGAGGAAAGGAGAATGTGGGAAAATCAATAAAAGAGCTTGGATTGAGTGTGATCATGTTTGTTTGATCAAGACTCAAGGCATAAGAGACACAATTCGTCTTTTCCAGGCAAATGGCAGGAGAGAGAGAGTGTGTGTGAGAGAGAGCTGGAAATTCAGGAGAAAGCGAGAGGTAAACAGAGAGAGATAGAGAGAAAAAGGAGATGAGACCAGGGAATGAGCAAGAGGAAAGAGCCATCAAGTTGTTCCTCGTCTGCACTTATTTGTCAGCCCATTGTGTCAGCAGATTATTTGGAGAAGGTGGAGGAGCAGATGAGGTTTGAATGGGAAGGAGAATGCGACAGAGAGAGAAAGAGAGAGAGAGCGAGAGATAGAGAGAGCGAGAGAGAGAAACGCGAAAAGGTAAAAACCGGCGCTGCTACTGCTACATATGTACACACGTCAAGATACGGACAAAAAGAGAGTGACGAATCGAGAGAGATAGGGAGAGAGACAGCGAGAGAGACAAAGAGGGCACAAATCAAAAGAGAGAAAAGGGAACGCTGAGAACAAAAACGAAAAGGAAGGAAAGAGAGAGAGAGAAACGAGGAAATCAGTTCCAGAGGAAAACACAATTGACAGAGAGAGCAGAGCGAGACTGAATGTATGTACAGCGAGAAAGAGATAATGGAAGATATAAGGAGAGAAGTGCATGGAAAATGCGATAAGGAGACTGACAATGAGAGATTTTAAATAGGAACAGAGAAACAGCGAATGAACGAATGAGTGTGATAATAAAGAGATACTAAAGTAGGATGGGAGAAACAGAAGGGGAGAAGGAAACAGAGATAGCAAGAGAGAGAGAAACAGAGAGATAGAAAGCGAGAGAGAAACAGAGAGACAGAATCAGATAAAAGTATGGAGATAAACAGAAAGAGAGAGAGAAACAGAGAGATAAAATCAGAGAAAGATATAGCCAGAAACAGAGAGAGTGAGAAAGAAAGAGCGAGAAACAACCGAGAGAGCGAAAGCGAGAAAGAAGCACAGAGAGAATGAGAGAGTAACAGAGAAAGGTATAGAGAGAAAGAAAGAGAGTGAGAGAAAGAGAGAGAGTATCAGAGAGAAACACGGAGATAGAATCAGAAAAAGGCATAGCGAGAAACAGAGAGAGGGGGAGAGAGCGGGAGGGCGATTAAGAGAGAGAACCACGGAGAGAACCAGAGAAAAGGATAGCGAGAACCAGAAGGAGAGAAACAGAGAACAAGGGAGAGCGGGAGATAAATAGGGAGAACGAAAGGGAGAAACAGAAGGAAAGGGGGAGAGAGGAATACGGAGAAAGTCATAGAGAAATTGAGAAAGAGAGAGAGAGAAAAATAGAGAGAGAGGGAAAGAGAGAGCGAAATAGAGACAGAGGGAAAGAGAGAGATAAAAATAGAGAGAGAGGGAAGGAGAGAAAGACAGATAAAAATGGAGAGAGGGAAAGAGAGAAAGACAGATAAAAATGGAGAGAGGGAAAGAGAGAGACAAAGAGAGGTCAAAATATAGAGAGAATGAGAGTGAGAAAAGGAGGTAGGAAATGTGTGAGACTGTGAATGAGAGGAGAAGTTCCCATTAAATAATCACCTCTAATACAACTTGGATTGCTTGATGTTCCACCGTCACCCCAGAATGCAAATAGAGGAGAGAGAGACAGAAAGCGAGGGAGAGAAAGAGAGAGAGAAAGAGAGATGAGTAGGATTTCCATGACAAACAAATTATCTACTTAATTCTTTGGAAATTGCTTAGGGAAAAGGGATAGCTTGAATGAATCTCCTTCTTCGTCCCTTTAAATTCCCTGTCTATCTTCTTCCCCACAAAGTAGAGGCTTTCATCTGGCGGTCGTCGTATTTGCATCCAATTACCCGGCCCCAAATTGTTTGAATCGTGTCCATGAAGTTTGAATTCCCAATGAGTGCCATCATAATTTCCAATAAAGTGCGGGCACGCACATAAACGGATATTTATTCCCGGGGATCATTCACCATTTATCAGGATGAAGGAAGGCCCACATTGAATCTGGGGCTGAGAGGGAAATAGAAAAGTAGCATTAGAGGAAACTATGGTGATATTATTCTTGGAAACAACAGAAGCAGAAGTCAAAGAGAAAGTAAATGAGAAAAAGGAAAAGTAACTTCAGCTGCGAAAAGTTAAAGGTGAGAAATAGAGAAATATTTAAGACAAAATGAACTAATCTCAAAAATGTTACAAGAGAGAGAGCAAACGACAAGCATGAAAGAGAAAAACTGGGAACAAAATTTAAGAGAGAGAACTGAGAACTAATGAGAAAAAATTTAAAATAGAGAGAACAAACGAAAAAATAAAAGAGAGGCAAAGTACTAGATGCAAAATTTAAATGAGAGAAACTAAAGAGGACATTTAAAAGGGAGACAGCGAAAAATGAAAAAATAAAAAACGGGAGAGCTAGAAGAGCTAGAAGAAAATCTATAGAAGGCCGAGATAACAAGTGAAAAAATTAAAACCAAAAGGAACTAATCGGAAAATGGCTAGAATAAGGAGAATAAAACACATATTGGAAGTGGGAAAGTGGTGAGAAAATTTAAAAGAGAATTAATGAGAAGTTGAAAGGAGAGCGTGAACAGAATAAAACAAAAATATACTACTGAGATTATATTTACAAGGGAAAAACTGGAGAAACAATTAAAATTAGCGAAAGAAAAATTACAAAAGACAGAGCGAAAACTAAAGAGAACATTTAAACCTGAGGAAGAGAACAAATGAAAAATTAAATTAAATTAAAAAAATACGAAACAAACTCGCTGATTTGGTTTTTCAAAGTAGAAAAAAATCTAAAATAGAACCAACTCTGGATAAAAGTTAAAAAATGTCAAACAGAGACTATTATGTATACCAAACGACTAACAAAAAAAACCAGAGTCAAAGAGAACAGACAAAAAGGAGCATAAACAGCAAATAATTGAGGAAAAACAAATGGAGAAAGTTCTGAATGCAAAAAATATAAAGGTATAAAAGCCTAATGCAATAAACTAAAAAAGAAAACCATACCATCTTAAAATTACTGCAGAGAAATTTACACAGAAATATCGAGAGTTATTTTTATTAATATCGAGAGTTATGTTTATTAATATCGAGAGATAATTATTACAAATAATTCAGTCAACATTAAATGCTTACTGTCTTCGGTACATTTCCCAGGTGCAATTGTACACGTAAATAATGTGCTGTGTAATACTTGGAAGCAAATAAACCGATAGTAATAAATAAATAATAAACGCTGGAAAATAAGAGAGGAAGACAAAGGCAGAGAGTGACAAAACGGGGGAAACGGACA
The DNA here is from genome assembly GCA_034698585.1 of Disparrhopalites patrizii. Taxonomy (NCBI): domain Eukaryota; kingdom Metazoa; phylum Arthropoda; class Collembola; order Symphypleona; family Sminthuridae; genus Disparrhopalites; species Disparrhopalites patrizii. The sequence continues at coordinate 21,226 of JAQGBT010001425.1, read as the reverse complement.
AATACCAGGAGAAAGTCCAGGAGAGAAAGTCGGGACGATGTGGAAGAGATCAACGTGGCTTAGATTACGTGATAATTATGAAACTTTAACTCCCTCACAAATGTTTGACGGTAGGAGAAAGTCACAGATTCTCCCGCGGGAGATTTTTTCCAGGAGTTGGATTGCCGGAGAAAATCCAAGAAACGTGAGAGCCTCAAGATCCCCGGACATTTCCACCATTTGTTCAAGTGACAACTGATAGTGACGGGCATAATCTAAAAAGAGAAAACATCCGCACACCCAAAGAAGCACTAATGTCATTACAGTCGACTCTCTCTATAAGAGCACCCTATCTGCACCAGAAAACGTGCTCTTATAACAAACTGCTGGTATAGAGAATTAGTTAAAAAATAGTAATATAAATAAATGAAGACTATTTCCAGGCTTGACTTTGATAATTTTCCAAATCCTAACAAGATTTACACAATTGGGCGTAAATATTTACATTTTAGTGAGAACAGAATAAAATTGTGCTGGTATAGAGTTCCGGCGCTGTTACAGAGAACAAGTTAATGTTGAAGGGATACCTGACTTAGGCGTTAATGCTTATATATGGAGAAAGTGTTGTTATAGTGAGAGAAATGTGACCGAGGGAAGAAAATACAATGCTGTTACAGAGTAACTGCTGTTATGCGGAGTGCTCTTATAGAGAGCGCACTTTACATGGTAAAGCTGCAAGGGGGATTTAACACTGCTGTTATAAAGTAAGTGCTCTTATAGGGAAGGCCGGTATAGGAAGAGTCGACTGCAATGAGCCCCATTTTGCTTCCATCCGTGGAAGAAAGTGATTCACTTTTTTCAAAATTGGCGCCAAAAATATAAAATCTATGAAGGTCCCCCAGAAAATGGAATATTTGTATGTTAAAAGACTCGAAAAGCAAACTGGTGCATTATGAAACTTCATCCACTCTCACGTCCTTCATTAAGTGAAACGAAGCGGGCTAAGTTTGAAACCACAAATGGCAAGGCGAAATTAACTCATGTGTAAGCTAATTTGGTCTTATACCAAAATCTAACGAGTTTGCCCTGGGACAAAGCCACGTATAAAGAGCTGCGAGACGGGAAAGAGGTCAAACGTGAGCTGTAGAAATGCCAAGATTGCTTTAATGGAGAAAAACCCCCCAAGGAGCGGCGGGAGACCTCAAGTGTGGCACGTGGGCAGAGTTGCTTTTGGCCATTGTGAAAGGCCGGATGTATAATGAAATAGTCTGGTGTGATTGCGAATTATTCTACTTGAAATTATTATCATTATCCCCGAGCACACGTGTGTAACCCTTTTAGGCCGCTCTAAATTATTTAGTACAGCTCCATTTTAGACTTTAAATGCATGCATAAGGCCGATTTTCTCCCCTTTTGCTCCTTTCCGGCTTTGCTTTCTCTGCGCTTTCTTCCACTTTTCCCCTTCACTCTCTTATCTTTCTCATCTCGTTTTAGCTCAACTTTCTCTCGTTTTTCATTATGTTTATCCGTCAATTTTTTCCTTTCTGATTTTTCTGTCTCCATTTTGTTCTGTGATTGTTCTTTCTGGTTCTAATTTTTCCCTATTTTTTGTCTCCTTTGCACTTCATTTTTTGTATTTCAAATCTACCATTTTTATTGTTTCTCAGACCAACTTTTCCCTTTATGAATTACTTTCTCCAATTTCTCGTTTGCTTTCACTCGTCTCTGTTTTCATAAGGTATCTCCCGTTTTGCAGTTGGTAGCTCTGTCAATATTTTTCGTTTATGATTTATTTTCTCCATTTGTCTTTCTTCTTAATTTCTCTTTTTTAATTATCTTTCTCCCGTTTTTTAGTCTGTATCTCCGTCTTTTTTCCTATTTTGATTGTCTTTCTCTATTTTCTCTTTCTGATTTTATTTCGATTGCCTTTCTCTATTTTCTCTTTCTGATTTTATTTCTCCATTTTCTCTTTCTAATTTTGTTTCTCCATTTTCTTTTTTTGATTTTCTTTCTCTAGTTTCTCATTCTAATTTTCTTTCTATATTTTCTCTTCCTGATTTTGTTTATCTATTTTCTCTTTCTGATTTTATTTCTCCGTTTTCTGTTTCTGATTTTGTCTCTCTATTTTCTCTTTCTGATTTGATTTGTCTAGTTTCTGCTTTTTTACTGATGTTTTCCTTTATCTGTTTATTCTCTCTTTTTTCTACCCATTTTTCATCCCGTTGTGTCTCCTCTTACCCGTCGCCCTTATTTCCTGTCCCACATAAGGCAAATGGGACCACAGTGAATTTTTCGGTTGTGCTCTCTTTCCCCCAAAATACTTCCGCTCCTCGTCTCATTTCTCCCCAGTGGGTACCGCAATAGTAAGTGTACTACACGAGATGAATATAGCTTCAGGATGTTGACAATTATTGTAATGAACTATACAATGAGAGCCTGTACATTTGTAGTTTATTTTCGCGGGGTAAAATGAACGGCTTGGACACAGCTGCGGGAAATATTTTTGGGTTGGGATTTGTTTATTTGTGTCCATTTTTTTGCTACTCTCCACAGATTTCCATTTTTTGAAGGGATATATAAGCATATTTACATTGTGTTGCGGCTGGCGAAACCCAGCGGCAAATTTTCGATGATGCTGGCTCCCAAATAGAATTTCTCTCCGGCGTGTAATTAAAGATGAGAGAGACGGAAAGAGAGAGAGATATAGAAAGAGTATGGTTAGAAATTACTCATTTGAATGAGCCAGATTTTCATTTGCTGATGAGCATCTCTCTCCTTTTGTAGGCATCTCACTGTCTCCTGTCCTCAGTCATTTTGCATTCATTCACTCAAGTCTACGATTTGTTCCGGGGCGAGGGAGTGCATACATTTTCCAGGGGAATAAATGTCCCTCTCTTTTGTAATTGCATTTTGTCCTCTTCTCCTTTTCATCTTCCTTTCTGCCTTGTCAACATTCACTCTATTTACATTTGCATCTATCCCAGATTCTTGTCCAATTCACGCCTTTTTCCGTTTTTATTCTTATACTTGTCCCGCAATTCTGGTTTTTTCATTTCATCCTTTTGTCTGGTATTTGCTTTGTTTTTTTCTTCTCGCTATTACTTTATGTAGTGAGCTTCGGCAGGCTTTTCTAGTTTTTTTGATGGTTTTCTCTTATTTTTTCCGGGTTTTTGTTGGCTTTCTCTTATTTTTTGTGCTTATGTTCTGTCTTTCTCTTATTTTATGTTTTTTGCTGGATTTATTTTATTTTTTCTAGTTTTCTGTCTGGCTTTCTCTCATTTCTTCTAGTTTCGTTTCTGGCTTTTTCTTATTTTTTTGTTTTTTTTCTAGTTTTCGTTCTGGCTTTCTCTTATCGTTTTGTTTTCTGGTTATCTTTCTGGCTTTCTCTTATTGTTTATTTTGTTCTAGTTTTCGTTCTGGCTTTCTCTTATTGTTTATTTTTTTCTAGTTTTCTTTCTGGCTCTCTCATTCCTTTAAATTTTCGTATTCATTTCATTGTTTCATTTCACTTTTCTTAATCGTTTCGTAATAATTTCATTTTTTTATTTCACTTTTCTCAATTGTTTTGTATTCATTTCAGTTTTTCATTTCACTTTTCTCAATTGTTTCGTATTCATTTCAGTTTTTCATTTCACTTTTCTCAATTGTTTTGTATTCATTTCATTTGTTCTGAATTTTTTCTTATTAATTTTTTGCATATTTTCTGAATTTTTTCTTATTCATTTTTTGCATATTTTCTGAATTTTTTCTTATTCATTTTTTTCATATTTTCTGAATTTTTTCTTATTCATATTTTTCATATTTTCTGAATTTTTTCTGATTCATTTTTTTCATATTTTCTGAATTTTTTCTTATTCGTTTTTTCATATGTTTCTCTATTCATTTCATTTTTTCATTTAACTTTTCTCAATTTTTTAGTATGTATTCATTTGATTTTTTCATTTCACTTTCTCCAACTAATTCATACACACTTTGCTTGCCTCTTATTTGCCCGAGGGTTTTTTGTATTAGTCGACGTTCTCCATTTTTTGCGCGTCTTTTTCCCATTTATTTTTTCCCTGCTTTTTTGCATTACTTCACTTTCACTCTTATTTTCACTCAGAATTCCGTGCAAAGGCACTGACCACTAAATACATGAAGAGAAACTGTGCTGTGGTAGGCCCAGAGGATGAACACGAAAAGGAGAATTAAGTTGAAAAAAGGAGCAAAGGGATACAAATGACAAATAAGAGGATGGGAGAGACAGGATTTTCTATGGAATTCCAACGAGGCTTCTTGAAACGCCTTCTCTGTTTAGTGATGAGATCTTGCAATCAGCGATATTAAATGGGGAGGTTGAGTCAGTCTAGTCGTTTGTATCTCCCGCCTTCACCCAACAAAAAGATCTCCATGTGGGCGGAGGGAAGAGAAGAAAAACATGTACAGCCTTGCCCTATTTCAGAAAACGAATGCAAGTGGAACAGATTCTCTGGAATGGAAATTGGAGAAAGTGGAAGAGAACAAAAAAAAAGTTCCACACTCCCACAAAAGGGATTTTTGAAGGAGGCAAAAGACGAAGTTGAAAAGGTCAAGTTGGATGAATCTTGAGTGAACAAAGACGGGGATAAAATTACAATAGAAGAAATGAGACAGGTGCAAAGGAACTTGAAAAACTTTGGAAGAAAAGTGAATAAAACCAGGTGGAATGTGGGCTTTCAACAAAAATTCCATAGAAACAGGGAGACGAGACAATGGCACAGAATAGCTATGTGCGCGAATAGGAAAAAATGTCACCGAGGAATGGCTTTGAAAGGACGGATTTCAGGCGGAAAATGTAAAGAAGGTTGATATGTTGACAAGGCGTAGCACTCAAATCAAATGCACAAAGGATTTCCACAACGAAGGCCTATAAGAACTTAATTATTACTAAACGTACATAAAATATTCAAAAAAAGAAATCAGAAAACCATGTTGTGAATACAATCTCAAAACGACAACGAAAACCATAAAGTGTCGGAAAAACGAAGCGCAAATGAAAAAATGAGGAAAATGAACTTTCAACAATTTTTAACTTTCAAACAATTAATCTACAGAGAATCTACTAAAGCAAAATGGGTCATTAGAAATTAAAAACGTTTCAATTATTGAAAGGAAAATATTCAAAATCAAAATTTTGAAAAGAAAAAACAAATTAAAATTTGGAAAGAACAAAGCACAAAATATTTAAAAAAAGAAAGCACGGTAAAAATGTTTGAAAGGTGAAAGAATAAAAGAAATGTTTGAAAGGACATAGCATAATAGAAATATTTGATAGGAGAAAGCATGGAAGAAATTTTTGATAGGAAAAAGCATGGGAGAAATGTTTTAATGGAAAAAGCATGGAAGACATTTTTGATAGAAGAAAGCATGGGAGAAAAATATTTTATAGGAGAAAGCATGGAAGAAATTTTTGATAGGAGAAGGCATGGAAGAAATTTTCAAAGAAGAAAACCTGGACATTTTATGAAACGAAACACAGCCAAAATATTTAAAAGGAGTAAGCATAGATATTTTGGGAAGAGAAATCGCAGAAGAAATTTATGCAGTAAATAGCACAGTTGAAATGCATAAACGAGAAAGCATATGCAATTTGGAAAGAGAAAGTACATACAAAATTTCAGAAAAAGAAAGCATGGACAATTTGAAAACAGAAAGCACAGACGAAATCTAAAAAATTATAGAATGAAAGAAATTAAGAAAATAAAAAGAATAGAAGAAAATTTGAAATCAACTAATTCAAACATATCCTAACATTTAAACAAACTTCGTAGGGTGAAATTAAATATTTACAAACCGAAGAATATAATGATTTCTAGCACAAACAATTAAATAATATTTGCAACAATAATTGCAACAAACTGAAAGGAAATATCGCAAACGAATTCTAAAAATTAAAACAATAAAAAAAACGTTATTCGCAAAATTATACCAAGATGTATTGCAAAATCAAAGCGTAATAAATTTCCAAAAAAAGAATACATAAAAAATTCCCGTTTAAATGAGACTTCTGAAAAAATCAAAAAAATCAAAAAGGAGTCAAACCTCCCAGCGAAAAAAGGATAATTTGTCAAAAAATAGCCTTCTCCCATACGAAAGTGCAAGGCAACGTCACACTGGACAAGGCAACCCAGTGAGAAATTATGGAGAAAGGAGAAGAGACACCGAAAAATAGGCACAGCAGGAACAATATTCCTATAGGTGCGTTTTCTCCTGAGCGAATTTAGAATTGCATCCGCATATACAGGTCTGAGTGCCAGAATTGCAGAATGTTTTGGGTGGAGGAAGATTTTAAGGGAATTCCCCAAGTCAATTCAATTTATTCATGGCTTGGTCCTCTTATCTGGCGCCTTCTCCTCTACAAGTGCTTTTCTCTCCCTGATTTAGATAAGGCGTTTATATGTATGTATCGACTTTATTTAGTTTTTAGAAGACATATTTACTCCACCAGGGCCTCTTTCTCTCTTTCACTATCGATTTATCCCACACCGGATCTAGAGGCTTCTCTCTCTCTCCCTTTTTCACTCTTTCTCACCACCATCAGCAAGCACAAATATCCCCTCAAATGCTTGTCTCTTTCTCTCCCCAAACGTCTTTTAACACCGACCCATCCATATCATTACTCTTCTCTCATTCTCTCTCTCACTCCCTCTCGCCCACACTCTATCGCTTCCAATCTCCCCGCTTCCAAGGCAATCGAAACCCTTTAACTGCACCTCATACATGAAAGTGGAAAAAATAAAAAGGGAGGGGATGTTTATGGCCCAAGTTTTAGATGGGAGCCTCTCACACCATCTCACTATCATCATCCTCCCAGTGGAATCTTTTCCTTAAATGGCCAACTCTCTCTTTCTCTTTCTCTCTCTTTCTTTCTCTCTTTCTCCCTCTCTCTCTCAATGTTGCTTTCTCCCTGGAAATATCTCTTATTTTCTCTCTCCCTTTCTCTCTCTCTTACTCTCTCTCAGTGTTGCTTTCTCCTTGACAATATCTCTCTCTTTCGCTCTCTCTCAATGTTGCTTTCACTCTGGCAATATCTCTTATTTTCTCTCTGTCTCTCTCTCAATGTTTCTTTCTCCCTGGCAATATCTCTTACTTTCTCTCTCTCTCTTACTCTTTCTCAGACTTGCTTTTTTTCTGGCAATATCTTTTACTTTCTCTCTCTCGTTCTCCCTTCGTGTTCTCTCTTTCTCTCTCTCAATGTTGCTTTCTCCCTGGTAATATATCTTGTTTTCTTTCGCTCTTTCTCTGCTTCTGCCATCTTTTCTCTCTCATTCGTTTGCTTCCCTTTCCTATTTTGCTTTCTCGTTCTGCTTCTTGCGTGCAAAAATTATTTTTCTTATGCAATTACATGCTTTCTCCCGTCTTCCTTGTTTTACCATTGATTTGTGCTTCGTTTACACTCTTTCGTTGCCGTGCTTTTGGTTTTGCTGTTGTTGTCCCTTTTTCTGCTTTCACTGTATAGTTTTCTTTCACTTTAGAGCTTGATCGTTTTGTATATGTTTCTCGCTTTTTTGATTTCTCTCTCCGTTTGTGTCCAACTTCCTTTCTCATTTATTTTTTGCTGTCTGCATTTTTGTCTAACCTTCTCTTCTTTCTCTAGCTTTCTCTCCCTATCTGTATCTAATCTTCACTTTCATCTTTCTCTAGCTTTCTTTCTCCATTTCTGTCTAACTTTCTCTTTCTTCTTTCTGTAGCTTCCACTTTCTCCCTCTATGTCTAACTTACTTTCACCTTTGTTCTAGCTTTCTCCGTTCCTATTTGTGTAATTTTCGCTGTCGTGTTGCTTTAGCTTTCCCTCTCAATGTGTGTCGCACCTTCTCTCTCGTTTGCTCTAGGTTTCTCTTCCGATTTTTGTCCAAGTTTATCTCTTCATTTTTAGATAGTTTTCTCTCTTCAATTTTATCTAGCTATCTCTCTCAATTTTTGCCTGACACTCTCTAATTTTGTCTAACTTTCCCTCTCAATTTTTGTCTCACTTTCTCGCACCATTTTGTCTCGCCTTATCTTTCTGTTCATACTTATATAGCTTTCTCTCTCAATTCGTTTCCAGGTTTCTTTCTAGCTTCATTTTTTTGTCCTGTTCTGATTTATTCTCTCTTTCTGTAGAGCTTTCTAGCTTTCGCTCTCTACTTTGTTAAAGTTTTCTTAGACGTTTGCTTTTTCTTTTTGTGTTGCACCTTCTCTATTAATTTTTTTTGTTGACTTCCCCTTATCAAGGGTTTGCTTATGCTGTTCCTAGTTTTCGCTCTTTAAGTAATTTATATTCGTTATTTTTTCCTTTTTTCTTAGTTTACATTTATTATTCTTCTTGGTTTATATTTTTTATTCTTTTTGGTTTCTTGTTTTATATTTTTTTATTTCTTTTCGCCACTTGGTTTATGTATCTATATATTTTTTATTTCTTTTGGTTTCTTGGTTTATATATTTTATTTCTTTTGGTTTCTTGGTTTATATTTTTTATTTCTTTTGGTTCCTTGGTTTAGCTTTTCTTTTTTTCTTGCTTCTTGTCGCTTTCTTTTTTTACTTTCTCCGAATGTCTTCTACTTCCTTTGCCCCTTTTAATTTTGGGCTTTATTTCACCTTCTTAAGCTTGCTTATATTTTTTCATGAATTTCCTCTTGCGTTCACTTTTTATTTTACTTTCCCCTAATTTCTATTTGACTTTCTCCCTGCTTTCTCCTTTGTGCTCCAGTGTTTTCCTTTGCCTTCGTTTCCTTTCTCGGGCTTCCTTGCATGGTCGTCCTTCTTGCATCTTTCCCCCTATTTAAGACAACTGGGACAATTTCACACATCGACTCTTCTCTTAGTTGTTCCTCTGGTTCTTTCCCATTGCTTTCTGCCTTTATTGTACCGCTTTCTCCTAAGTTTTCCTCCTTCCTCTGAACTTTTTCCCGGCTCCTCATAGAGCTCGTAGAAATCCTGCAAACGCATTTGCATTCCTTAAATTTGCATTATCGGTAAACTTTTTTGACCAAGTCAGATCTACGCCTAAGCCGCTAGCATTCGCCAAGGCCTAGTATTTTACGAGTTTAGCTCCGTCTTTTCGAGGGTTCCCTCCCTCTCCCTGTGCAATTTCGGGGTCCAATCTCCCCGAAAATGCCCCCTATTCCAGGTATTTCTCCGGATTTTCTGGAATCACACCTGATTTTTTTCGGAGGTAAAAAGCCCTTATTCGGGCTGTTTATTACGGTCCCAACCAATCTCGTGGAGCTATCATTGGACATAAAATGAAGTGTATAAGAGCACCTTCTAGAGTGGACCGATTCCATATGCTCTCCTTCATTTTTAAACGTCCCGCCTCCATTCGATTATTCCCATAAAGCAACCTTTCTCCGACTGGCGTGATGGGTGTAATAATAATGATAAAAAACCAAATTTTTTAATAGAATTTTCCATCGCAGAAGAAATGCTGGTGCAAGGATGCCTTTGAAAATTTCCTCCTGTGCTTTCTCCCAGCTTTCGTGTGGATTGGTTAGGTTTGGGGAAAGTCCTTGAATGTGATTTTTTTGGTTGTAGTGATGGCGTTGGTGATGATGATGATGATGATGAAATTGCAATTTCCTTCTCCACTGACTTATTCACATTAGTTTGACCCTCCTTCGTAATATTTTCCCCGGGCCTTCCCTCCTCTGGCCTCCGCCATTGAGATATGATATTGTGTATCGTTCCAATTACACACTCACTCTGGCAAGGGGCGTAATGGAGTCATATATAAATGTTCGGGTGGGTGTATCTCTGCATATCATGCACTTCCCCGGCACTTTATTACCTCGTGCATTTTCCGGAACCAGAAAGGAGGAGAAAATGAGAGAGAGAGAGAGAGAGAGAGAGAGAGAGAGAGAGAGAGAGGCAGAGACAGAGAGATAGAGGCACAGACAGAGAGAGAGAGAAAGAGAGAAAATGTTCGAGGGAAATGGAGTACGTAACTCGTAGCCAATGAGCACAAGACCCGTAAATGAACGTACGTAAAAGTGGTTGAAGTTGAAATGGAAGGGAAAAAGCACAACAAGTCATCGTGGAAGCGAAGCGGAGAAAGGTGAAAAGTGTGAAATGGGGAGACTCGAACAAATGATGTAGTTTACCAATTCAAACGGCTCATGAATGGAAAATTAAAATATAAAGACGAAGCGACGAATTATGACAAAAACATGTACGAAAAGTATGAGAAACGCTGAAGAATATTAAGAATAGGGAACTGTGAGAAATTGTGAGGAAAAAATATAATTGTAAAATTAAAAATAACGGCGATCAAATACAATAAAATGGGATGAAATTAATGAAGACTGTTTGTAAAGGGCAAGATATTAGGATGGATAACGAAAGCGCGTTCAAATATCAAAAGGATTAAATTTACATAAAGATAAAAAGGTAAGGAAAGCACGAAAATCTTAGAGAAAGAAAGTATCAACAAGTTATAAAAAGAAAATACCAAAAAATGATCGAAACGTAAAATAGAAAGTATGACGAAATTGAAGAAAATAAATAAAGAAAAAGTAGAAAAAAACAACGAAAAAGAAGATAGAGAAAGCACCAAAAAATTTTAAAGAAAGTAAGTATAAAAAAGTTAAAGACAGGAAATATAAAAACGTGAAAGGACGAAAATGCCAAAAAAATTAACGAATATTAAAATAGAAAGTATCGAAAAATTGAAGACAAAAAATCCTGAAATATATCAGAAAACTGAAGAAAGTAAAGAAAAAGCACCAAAGAATTAAAACTTAAAAATGAAGAAAATGTATCAAAAAATTAAAAGTAAGGGATAAAATCAACAACAAATTAAAATTAACAAACAAAAAACATTAACAAAGTAAATAAAAAAGAGAAAGTAGTAAAAAATGGAAGAATGGAAAGAAGACAAACTACCAAAGAATTCAATAATAAAAAGTAGGAAAAAGTATTAATATGTTCTAGAAAAGGAAAACAGAAAAGGAATCAAAACATCAACGAAAATTAGAATAGATAAAATACCAAAACATTAAAGAATAAAAAAAAGAGAAAGTATCAAAACAACAAAGAATAAAAAGGGAGAAATTACCAAAACAATATACCAAAAAAGAAGAGCATACTTTACGACGAGTATGAAATACGAGCAAAATTGAAGCACAAAAACAACAAAGAGCAAAATTAAAGACACGAAAGCGCTGAAAGCTTAGAAGACATTCAAGGTGAGCAAGTACCTGAAAGCATTAAAAAATTAACGAGGAGTAAGATCCAAATAATATAAAGTAACTCAAATAAGCCAAAAACGTATTCAAAACCTTAAAGAGCAGAAAGTTCACAACGAGAATCAAACATCAAAAAGAGAAATCAGCAGAGTAAATAATAAAAAAAGAGAACTAACACGCATTTGCAAAAGGAAAGTTGCCAGCCAAAATTCAAAACGCCAATTCAACATGCGAATAAAAACGGCAAAAACAATAAATTGCATATTGAAAACAGAAATCATTTAAAGTGGTTAAAACCTACAGTAAAATGCTCAGAATAAATTCATAAGCAGGAGATCAAAACAAATTCGCTCCAACCAGATATGAGGAACGAGAAAACTCATATTGTCATGACTAAACGAATCAATACAGAAAAATACTTAGCTCAAACATGTAAATTGCAAAAGTCGTAAAACGGAGAAAGTCCCAAATTGAAAAGAAAAAGGACAAGTCCGGAAAAAGTGGAGCACAACAACAGAGAAAGTACATGAAACGTTGAGAAAAACCAGAAAAAACGTGAAAAAGCCTAAGCCGTAAAGACAGAGACAGTAGAAATTCAGGGGAAAGTCAATTGTGGAAAATACAGAGAAAAGTCCCACATAAGTGCCCCGGTGGAGACTGCCTTATCAAGAATCAAGTGAAAAATGAAAGGGAGACTTGGTCATTCATTATCACTATCGTCTTCCCGTCGCCCGTCAGTGCGAAAACCGAATTAATACGTTATTTACAAAATTCAATAACTCTTACTTCTCTGTGTCTCCATATTTGCTCTGTGTCATACACTCCCATGCTTTCTCTATAGCCATGCCTTTCTCCACTTTCTCCTCCATGAAAAAAGTTTGGAAAGGCCCTTGTATAGTCCCATATAAATGAGAGGGGGGGAACCCTTTTTTTCTCTCAAGCCATAAAATTACGTACACGTGTGAAAGACTATATTTATGGATCTCACTCCCTCCCCGTGAATTTTCCCCCGTGTGTTTTTATCCCCTCCACACGCACACTTGACTACAGCCTGGCTAGAAATGTGTACAAAGGCCGTAATGTGTCGGTGTAGGAATGAGAGAGAGAAAGCGAGAATGTCCATCTGTTACAGATATTCCCCCTTGCACCAGTTGCCCAGAGGCTATACCATTCGGCACCATTTTTCCCCGAGTTCCCCCTGTACCTTCACACACTTTTCACGGTTCGAATAAAATTGACTTTATTGGCGAAAATGTCCAAGGAGGAAAGGCATGAGGGACCTATGTCTCAATAACTTGAGAGCGAGGGACAGTTGAAGGAGTTGCGGGGGGGATGTTGCCCGGGAATCACCGGGCAGTTCAGGTAGAATGTTTGGAGGCTAGACAGGAGGGAGCCCCTGAGGGAGAGTGACAGATGGAGGGAATAATGGAGAGAGTCGAGAGAGAAGAGACAATAGCAGGGGGAAAACTGGGAGGACGAATTGGGTTATGGAAGAGGGCAGAATAGAAAGGAAGACAGCTTGGAGAAGGGACAGAGAGAGAAAGAGAGGGGAACAAGAGAGAAAAGCAAGAGACTCTATACGGAAATATTATACAGGAAATGGGAGAGAAAGAATACATAAATAATAGAGCGAAGAAGGGCCACCAATTTTTAAGAAGTAGGAAACTTGTAAATTAAAAAGTACCCATGAGTACTTGATAAAGGATTAGGACCTTGTTAAAGAAGTAGCAAGTGTATAATAATATAAGTGTAAAAATATATATGTATAAATAGTAGGAGTCTTAAGTTCTTAAGTTAAATCATATTCTAGTAATAGGCAATATTACGATTTTGCAGTAAATAACTGGAAGTGGAAAAGTGAGATTTGGTTAGATAACGACTAGGAAGTATTATCAGTAATAAGCATTAGTTAGTATAAGAGTGTGTACTAACATGCAATGAGCGTTAGTAGTTAGAACTAACACATTATTGAGGAACAGCCTTGGTTATAGTATTGTAGATGTATGTAGATTTGTAGATTATGTATAGAGAACAGACATTTCTATGTAAACAAACGGAGAAAGTTTTTGAGGGGAGTAATTTGTGCTGCTGTTATAACGAGAGTACTGTTATACAGGGGACTGTTATAGATAGAGTCGACTGTATACACACGTAATACATATGTATATGTCTATTGTCGGGGAAAACGTATTCAAGTTCAAGAATTTGAAAGTGAAATAAAGAAAGAATTATATTTGCTGGTACGCGACACGTGATAAAGAGTTGAGCTCGTACACTCAATTACCAAAAAAAAAATGTTCGCATAAAATGTTATATATTCCTCATGTACGTGAATGTTGATATTCATATCTATGTATGTATATAGGACACTAAATGCAAAAACAAGTAGGTACTGCATGGGTGCCATGTGAGACAAGGCCCGACAGAGGAAAAATGGTGAGAAAAAACAAGGGGGAAATGGGAGTATTTATTAGCCGTAATATTTTCCCAGGACTGTCCTCAACAATATTTTCTTACCCATTTGAATGTCTCATATTGTATTTTTTCCCTCTCTCCCCCCTAAAAACACACAGGAAGGAGCGATCCGTTATCGTTTTGGGCGGGTAATAAACATGGCCGTGGGACGTGTCCCCGCAATACATGGCATGCTCCGAGTAAATCGACACATTATGTGCCGTGTGAGCATTTTTTAATGGCCATTTGCGTCATTTCACACCTTTTTTATGACTTTCTCCCCTTCTCGTCCGCTTAGCCATGATCACAATGTTTTTCTTTGACGCTTTTCCCCTTTTTGGTGTACACTCTATGCAATTTTTCCATATCTTTTCGCCTTCAAATGGTCTCTTCAATTTTTATTTTCTCCTGTGCTTTCTCTCTCTCAATCCATCTCTCCTTTTTCCCTTTGGACTCTCCTCTCGGATGTCTTTTTGTGCATCCAATTGTACTGAAGCAGCACGCACTCTGCCATAAAATTTCACATTCTCCCTCCCAATTTTTTCCCACTATTTCATGCGTTTAATATATCCCGTATTTATACTTTGGAGTCTCTGTATAACAGTAACCCATATAGCAGCATCTTCTCAAAAACATGTTGTCCATTGTTGTAACATTGTATGTATGTAATTATATATTTTTTCCCGTGTTTTGTCGTACCTGTTTTTCTCACCTCTTCTCTTTCCTTGTCTGTTTTTGTCGATTCTGTTTTTTTGTATAAATGTTTTCAGTTATTTTGTGTTCCTTTGTATATAACTTTCTTTATGTTTTCTTGACGTTTTATAATTTTTTTCTTCGTTATCCTTGATCCTTTTTGTTTCTCATCAGTTTTCCTTGTTTTTTCATTCTCGTATTATTTTCTTCGGTATTTCCTGTATTTTTTCTTGCTTTAAAGTCTGATTTTTCTTTTTTGCTTACTCAGTTTGTTCATGCTCAAATGTTCTATGTATTTCGTGGTTTTAATCTTCTGTGCTTATGTACATTGTCAAAAGTATCTCTTTTGTCCAAAGTTTCTGATTTTTTTTACTATAACTTTTTCTATTTGCTTTATCTGGATATGTTCGATTTTACTTTATTTGAATTTTCCCTTTTGAGGTCATCCAATTTTTTTCTTTGTTTTTTACATTTTTCTCTTTTTTTGCTTTTCCTTGTCTCAATTTATTGTACTTTCTTGTCTTAATTCTTCGTTGTTCTTGTTTCAATTTGCTATTGTTTCTTGTCTGAATTTACTGTACTTTGTTGTCTTACATTTTTTCTTCTTGTTTCAATATGCTATTTTTTCTTGTCTTAAAATCTTCGTTGTTTTTTTCATGTCTTAATTTGCACTATTTTTTTTATTAATTTGCGTTATATTTTCTTGTCTTAATTTGTGTTATTTTTTCTTGTCTTAATTTGCAATAAATTTTCTTGTCTTAATTTGCTGTATTTTTTTTTGTCATTCTTCGTTGTTGTTATAATTTGCCGTCTTTTCTTGACTTGATTTTCGGCATTTTTTCTTGTCTTAGTTTTCAATTTTTCTTATCTCAGTTATCTCCATTTTATCCTTATGCTTACGCATTTGTTTTCTGCTTTTGTATCTCTCTCTTATTTCCTGTGCCTCCAATTTCCTCGTTTCTTCTCTTTTGATATCTTTTTTCTTCGCATTTTGCTTTCTCTTTTCTCCACTTTTCCCTTCTGTGTCCCGCCTTTCTTGTCTATTTTCAATTTCCCATTCTGTCTTTTTTTTTCCATAATTTCGAACATTCGAACTTGTGTTTCTCCCGCCCTTCCCCCAATTCAATATCTCAAGTCTCCCGCTCTAAACGCTCCCGTTATATATCTCCGAATGATAGTTTTCCCATAAATGTTTCTCTCTCCCACTCCCTTTTTTTTGAACCATCAAGCAAAAAGGCTTCTTTGGTGTTGTAATTTATTTTATGTTACAATTTGAATTTCCCTCTCCCTTCCTCTCCCACTCTTTCTCCGTCCCTAACACTCTCCACCAAGTGCGGAACCCACTTTCTGGCCCACTTTACGACCGTCGTTTACATTTTTTATATATATTTGTGGGCACAAATAAATATTTCTCCCTCTCCTCCTCCATTTTTACCCCTGCCCACAAGTGGACGAGACCCGCGGGGGGAGATTTTCCTTCCTTTCAAGTATTTGTGTACACACATGGATTTATTCGGAGTTATCGCCGGGTGAATGACGGACATTTAAATTGGTAAGAAAAAAAGGGAAAGAAAAAAACCGGGTACATATCAGAGTGGAACTGGGCAATATAATAAAATGTATAGGACTGCTGTGGTTTTTTTTTTACTTTCTCCAGGGAAAGATGCAGGTCCATGGGGCAAGGACAATGATCCAAGGACAACCCTGTTTTTCCTCCACAAGCTCTACATGGTTTATTGCTGTGCTTGTGGAATAATAAGTGGTCTTAAGGGAAACATATTTTTTAGTGTATTTTCCTTTTTTTTTACATCCTATACAAGAGAAAAACTTCTTTAAAGGGTATATTACCCGGGGAAAGTTCATCTTTTGTGGTGGAAAAGGAAAGTTATGGAGAGAAAATGTTTTTATGGGTTTTAAGTCCAAATATAAAATTTGGGCACATGGAATTCTTTTTTTGGGGGGAATTCAATCGGAAATGGAGATTTAGAGGGAATTTTTAATGGTGGCAAAAATTTTCGTGGGAAAGGAAACAAATGAGCATGTTTTCATGAAGATCCTGAGAATGTTTATGCAGGAAACGTGTTGGACAATTGTCAAAGGGAACCGGAAACGGTTTCCCGTTCCCTTTCCCGGTGGAAATTGCAGTAAAATTGAAGTATACAGAAAAGAGACATTTTCAACGACGTAATACAGTGGACTCTCGCTATAACATCCTCGAAGGGAAGGGTCACAATGTTTGTTATATGGAAAAGTTGTTATATGGAACATTTAATATGTACACTCCATATACGAAGGGCCGAAAAATAAAGTTGCTATAGAGAAAAAGTTGTTATACGAGAGTTGTTACAGAGAGAGTCTACTGCACGGCGAGGGAGAGATCGCATTTAGAATTTTAACACGGAAACGTTTTTGGGGGAAGTGTGGACTCTCTCTATAACATCACCCTGTCTGCATCAGAAAACGTGCTCTTATAACTAACTGCTGGTAAAGAGAATTAGTTAAAAATATTAATTAATTAATTAAGATTATGTCCAGGCTTAACTTTGATAATTTTAGAAATTCTAGCAATATTTACAAAATTGGGCGCAAATATTTACATGTTAGTGAGAAAAGAATAAAATTGTGCGGGTATAGAGTTCCGGAGCTGTTATAGAGAAAACGTTAATGTTGAAGGGATACCTGAATTAGGAGCCAATGCTCTTATAGGGATAAAGTGTTGTTATAGTGAGAGGAATGTGACCGAGGGAAGAAAATACCCTGCTGTTATAGAGTAACTGCTCTTATAGGGAGTGCTCTTATAGAGAGCGCACTTTACATGGTAAAACTGTAGGGGGATTCAGCACTGCTGTTATAGAGTAAGTGCTCTTATAGGGAGGGCCTGTATAGAAGAGTCGACTGTATAAGGAAACATAACATAAATTGTACATATAATTTATTATTATACATTACCATAAAAATTAACTCAAGGAAACAATTTTACGAGCAAAATAATGGCCGGTTTTTAAAGGAAATAACTTACATTTGTAAATAAAAGCGGGAGTTGTAAAACAAAACTTCGAAAACTGTATGAAAGAAAAAAGCACTTGGTCGTTTAAGTGTCAAAACTGACTATAATGCATAAGGATTACATATGACTTGGTCTGTTTTGACGCGACGATTTACTGGATTGAATAATTCTTTTAGATTTTGGCGTATCAATAAATCTGAATGCGAAGTGCGAATATAAAAAATGTTGACGAAGGAACATAATTACATACATATATGTATTTGCGGAAGGAATTGCGCATAGAATTTATTTTGCGTGTGGAAAGCAGTGGAGGGAAAATGCATAATTGGGACGTTTTTTTGCTGGTTTACAGGGAACGTATTCGTACTGGTGGCCATCTGGACGGAGCGCTCTTTGCACAATGTTGCCAATTACTTGATCTCATCCCTGGCCGTGGCCGACTTGATGGTTGCTTGCCTCGTCATGCCGCTCGGGGCCGTGTATGAGGTGGCTTTTTTGTTATTCTCTCTGTCACTCTTTTCTCTCTCTTATCCCTCTTTCTACATGTCTCTATCTCTTCTCTCCTCTCTATTTGTTACACTCTTCCTCTCTCTCTTTTTCTCTCGTCTTCTCTATCCACTTGCAACTCTTCCCCTGTCTCTCTCGTTCTCTGTATCTTTCACTTTCTTGCTTTCTCTTTCTCCCTCTTTTCTCTCGTTCTCCGTCTCATCTTTTTTCTTTCTTTAATTTCTCTCTCTCTCTTCTTTCTCTCGCGTTCTCTCTTTTCTCTTTCTTTCTCTTTCTTTCTCTTTCTCTCTTTTCTTTCTCTTTCTCTTTCTCTCTCTTTTTTAACCTTTTCTCTCATTCGCTCTGTCACATTCTCTCTATTTCTCTCTCTCGTTTATTTGTCTCTCTCTATTTCTCTGTCTCTTGTCTCTCTATTTCTCTCTCTTGTATCTCTATGTCTCTCTCTTTGCTCTCTCCTTTCTCCCATTTCTCTATTTTTTCTCTCTCGTTCTCTTTTTCTTTCTCTCTCGTTCTCTCTTTTCTTTCTATTTCTCTATCTCCTTTGTCTCACTTTCTCTCTTTTCTCTCCTTTCTTTCTATCTTTCTCTCGTTTGTTGTCTCGCTTCCTTCTCTTTCTCTCTTTATTCCTGTCCTACAAGTTTTTTTAAATCTCTCCTGTTTTCTCCGCTTTACCTTGCTTGTCGCTCTCTTTTTCTCTCTTTTACGTTGTTTCGCTTTCACGTTTTATTTATTTTGCTTTGTATCTCTCTCTCGGTTTCTGTCTGTTTTATTCTATCTATTTAGCTCTGTTTCTGGTATTTTCTTCTCTCTTCCTATACTTGTTCCTTTTTGTCTCTCTCCTCCTCACGCATTTCATATCTCTCATATCTCTCTTCATCTCCCTTCATATCTCTCTCTTCCTTTTTCTCTTTCTCTCTCTGTCCCTTTATCTCTCTCTTACTTCTTTTTTCTGTCTCTCTCATTTTATCTCTCTCTTATCTTTTTCTGTCTCTCTCATCCTTTACTCTCTACCTTATCACTTTTCTCTCTCTTTCAATCTGTTTCATTCCCTGGCTTTTTCTCTGTCTCGTTCCCATCCACTTGCTCTCCTTCTTATGTTTTCTCCCACTTGCTCCTTGCTTGTTCTTATTTTTTCTCTCGCTCGGTCCCTTTTTTCTTTTTTCTCCTGCTTTGTCACTTTTCTCGGACTCCGTCTCTTCCTCTCATCATCTTCCTGCTTCGTTTTCTTCCTCATTTTTCCTTTCTGCCTGTCATTCTGTCTGTCTCCTCTTTTTTCCTTTTAGCGATCTTTTTTCGTTCATTCACGGTCTTTTGATTGCTACGACTCTTTCTGTCAGCGTTTTCTCTATCGATCCCTTTCTCTGTCTATTTGTCTCTCTCTCTCTTAGTCTCTCTCATTATCCCTCCCTTTGTGTTCCTCTCTATGTAAGTATCTCTCTCACTCTCCCTCGCTTTCCAAACTATCCGCTTCCATTCAAAATTCCCGCCACTTGATTCCCCGAAAAGAACATTGCCCTCCGAGTCTTCCTCCCTTTTTTTCGGAATGAGTGACCCAGCCTAATCTTTATTTATGAGAGGCTTGCTCCTTCCACCCAAGTTGGCTTTTTTGTATCCATCCTACATTCAGGCCTCCACATTTCCACCGCATGCCGCCAGCCATTGCTTCAGTACGTGAGGATGAGGAGGGCGGAATTCTCTTCAATTATTCCCATCCCCTCCCTCATTCTCCTATACTAAATGCAATATTTGGTTCCCTTTGTCCATTTCAAATCTCGACCTTCCTCGTCTTCATTTCCTTCTTTTCATGCATGTCCCACGGTTGAATTTTGCATCATTTCCTCTCTTTTTCTTATTCATGTCCCTGTTTGTTCTGTCATTGCCTTCTTTTCCGACGGATGTTAACCTCAGTTTTGCTTCCCTCACATGGGCTCAAGTTCCTCACTTTAGTTTTTGTTTCTTTTTCTCTTCACCATCAATTTTCCGATTGTATTTTTTGTTTCTTCTCTCCACTTCCACTTCGGCTTTCTCTTTATTTTGTATTTTTTGCATTTTGACTCTCTTTTCCATTCATGTTTTGTTTTCAATTTAAGTTTTTTACATGTTTTTGTGTTTCCCTTTTTCTGTCTATTTCTCTCTATTTAATGTTGCATTTTTCCCTTTCTTTCAATATCCCTCTTTTTAGTATTTCATTTTCCGTTTTCCTCCAATTTCTCTCTTTTTGTTTATATTTTGTAATTTTCTTCACTTTGTCGCGTTTCTAATGTCATTCATACTTTCCCTTTCCCTTCATTTTCCTCTTCCCTGTCCTCCTCTCTTTCTCTACCCTTTTTAAAATTACTTCCTGCTATTTGATTTCCCTATATCAAATCCACGTCTTCAACTTTCTCCCCTATCCTTAAATGTTTTTTTCCAGGATTACGATATGGAGAATTGAAATGAAGACACGTGATATTTCTCGTGCTAATACTAGAACAGATGTAACATGTCCCATCGTCCTTGTGGTTTTTGCAGGTGTCAGGGAAATGGATTCTCGGGCCTCTTCTATGTGATATGTGGACCTCTTCCGACGTCCTGTCATGCACAGCCTCCATCCTCCATCTGGTCGCCATTGCACTTGACAGGTGAGAGCCTCTCTTTTCTCCCGTTTTATTCACGCTTATGTATACAAATACCTTTCTTTGTAGTTTTGGTATACACATAAATATTAGATTCTCACTTTTCCTGGAAATCTCCCTCTATTTTTAAGAAGATTTTTCTATGCCCATTCCTAAAGCCTTTGATAAAAATCCGGAAAATAATCCCGCTATTTACAGCCCTTGACGTAATTTTCTCGGGGAGAAGCCCAAAGGCGGGGTTGGCTGAATGAATTGAAAGTGCATTTATTAAGGGCCAACTCACCGTTTGTTTACGTAAGGAGACCTTTCCTATGATCATAAAAAATAATGGGGATAGTTTGCATGGATGCTCATAATAAAGAGAGGGGAATTGGTATAAAAAAGTCCGAATGTATTCCAACATGTGTCTCTCTTCTGGGATGGGAAGGGCTAAAGGTTAATTCGTGACCTCTGTCGACCATCCAGATAAATGCCAGTGGGAGGGACGTGCCCGGAATTTATTCGGGCGCTTTTTTGTTGACTTTTTCCCGTTTTTTCCTACACTTTTTCCTTTTTTTCCTGGACTTTCTCCAATTTATTCCCTGACTTTCTCCATTTTATTCCTTGACTTTCTCCATTTTATTCCTTGACTTTTTCCATTTTTATCCATGACTTTCTCCATTTTATTCCTCGACTTTCTCCATTTTATTTCTTGACGTTCTCCATTTTATTCCTTGACTTTCTCCATTTTATTCCTCGACTTTCTCCATTTTATTTCTTGACGTTCTCCATTTTATTCCTTGACTTTCTCC